>BSBK01006038.1:52500-219368 GCA_027943335.1 Chamaecyparis obtusa | reverse complement strand
TTTTTTTGTGAGGGGGGGGGGGGTTTGGCGGAGATCCAACCCAAGGCTTGGATGATTGAAATAGGTCTGAGACATGTTTTCCAGCAAACATACAAAAAAAATGACATTTTTTTTTGTGTGCTCCTCGTCAGGTTTACTCGTGGCTTAAGAATGTAAAAAATCAGATGACATGATATTGCAGATCTCTCTGTTAGCTATCTAAGCATATAAATTTTTTTTAATTCCTGATTATGTTAAGTTTTACAAACTCTAATTTCTTGTGTGTCTATATCCATTTTTTGTAAAAAACCAACATGCAGTATTTTGGGAATAGAGTTTGGCTCGTTCATCAAATTTTGCAATAAGTTACATTTTTAGAAACTAGACTCCATTCTACACACTTTTTTTAAAAAAATGATTTTCGATTAGTTTTAAATGATTTCTAGGGGGAGCACATAGAAATTTCATGTTTTCAGGATGTGTGCACTTCGTAAATTCATCAAAAATTATACATTCATCAAAATATTACCAAAAAAATCCGTGATAAACTATGTGGTGTTAGCTAACTTTTCACTGGAGCGATTAAAAAAATTCAAAAAAAAAGTAAACATTTTAGGGGGAGCACACCAGACGCTATGTTATTTTTTTGACAAAAAATAGGACCACTTTGTGTGCTCCCCCTTTTTCAGGGCCTTAATCTGCACCATTTTCAAAATAAGTTAGTAGTTTAGAAACTAGATTCAAAGTATTACAACTCTTGTTTTTGTCGTATCTTAAAATTTTGAGTCTAACTATCTTCAATTTCTTGTTGAAGTTCAAAATTTGTTGATTTTAGGAAAAAAGTGGCATCTTATTCCCCCTTCTTGGTCCCCCATCTTTGTGCACTTACCCCATATATACCTCTTTTTATATATAAAAGTTCAATTTTTTCATTTACTCCCACCGTTTTTTCATGTACAGTCCGAAAAAATTGGGGTACCCAATTTACCCGATTAGGCTTGTGCTTTGGTGTCAGGTTTGCCCAGGTGTACTGACACCCAGACCTACTAAAAGAGTCAACATACATTTTCATGCGCTTTTGGACAAGCTGAAAAGTGGATTTTTTTTACATCGCCACTTTTTGGCCCCTCATGATCTTGCACATACCCATTTAATCTTTTCTATTACTTCCATGGAGATAATATTATCTTTAGAACCAGAATCTATGACAACTTTGCAAAATTTACCTTGAATCTTACATTTGACTCTGAACAAGGACCTTCTCTGACTTGGTTCCTCTTTGATGGGCTCTTTAATGAGTGTTCTTCTAAACATAAAATTCTCCCTATCTCCGAATTCAATGCCACCTCTGTTATTTTTCTAGTAGAATACTCTTCTTGCTCATAGTTTACTCTCTTCTCTCCTCCTTGGGATAATGATCTCTTTTCCGGACACCTATATGCGGGGTTTCTATATTGGTGAAAATTATATCATTTCATAGAAGATAAATATGATCCACTTCCGTGGCTATTGGATCTTCCTCTTGAATTGTTATTAGGGCCTCTTCCTCTATTATAGCCTCCTATGTTGTTGCTTGATTCTCCTTGGTTCTCACTGATCATCTTAGACTCACCCTGACTTGCTTCATAGTTCCTTCCTCCAAAACCTCCTCTCTGACTTCTTCCATCTCTCCCTCTACCTCTACCCCTACTACTTGAGTCATGCTTCTTCTTAAACTTCTCTTCCACCTTTAGGGCTAACTGATTTAATATTGGTATATCATCTTAGGACTTAGGAGGCTGATTTCCTCCTATATCTTCCATCTCAACCCATTAAGGTATCTACCACTTTCAAACTCTCCTCTTACATCACATGTGAACTCAAATACAACTTGTGAAACTCTTTTGTATAGGCACTTACCTCAAGGTCTTTTTGTCTTAAGTTTTGCCTCTTCTTGTGCAACTGCACCTCATAGTCATCTGGTTGATAAGTCTCCCTTATCTTGGCCACCATACCTTTCCAACTAGTTATAAGGTTCTTCCCTTCCTTTATTATTTCATCTTGGACAAATTTACACCGAGTGAGAGGTGTTCCTCTCAACCTTGCCTTGGCTACCCTTACTTTTTGAGCTCCTATTACACTATCACACTCAAAGTGATTTTCAAGTCTTTCTATGTATTCCATCACCACTTCTAGTTCCATCTTTCCATTGAATAGAGGCACACCTTCCAATGTCTTACCACTCATATATTTTAAAGCCTTGAGGAATGGTTCTTATTGGAGTACAGGGTTAGGTTCTAGCACTATATCTTCTTCTACCACTAACTTGCCCTTCTCTTTATTCTATCTTATCAAATCACTTATCGCAGTTGTTCGGAGTTGCACTTCCTCTAAATTAGTTGCCATCTCTGCCAAGTGTTCCTTTAGGAGTCTATTCTCCTCTCTTTGATCTTCCACATCTTTTTCCAACCCAGCATTAGTCACCATCTTTATTGAATCTACTGATTATGGTGAATACAACATCCAAACTTCACAAGCCCAATCTTTTAGCTCTGATACCAATCTGATAGGACTGGTTGTTCTCACTTGGAGTTAGCTTTAATCTCACTTAAGGCCTCTTCAATGTACCTATTAGAGATTCCTTAAACCCTAATCCTAAGGGAAAGTCACTAATATCTTTACCCCTCTAACCAAGATCCACCCCTACCAACAAGACTCTTCAATGCTCACTAAATTCCCCAAGGTGTTTTCTACCAACCTACACCAACTTTCTCATAATGAGTTGCAGGGTTGAGTTTCCACCATATTAAGTCATTTTCCAACTATCTTGAAGATTAGAAACCATTCTTAAATCATCTCTTCATCGAGTTCCTAAAATTTAGGAAATAGGCATAGTTGCCCCTTGTAGCCCTATCCAGACACAAAAATTGGATTATCTCACAAATTTGGTTAAGGATCCCCAAATATAATCTAGGATCTAGATACCCTTTTTAAAAACACAATATTTTTAGGGTGAGGAGACTCCAATTCATCTGTACAACACCTTTCCACTATTAGGGATTCAATCCTTAAAAATAGGGCTAATTGCTCCTTTCTCTGATTTTGCCTTCATTAGCTAATGAAATCCAATCACCAGGTGCCACCACTTCTTGGAGAGTTGTGTCACCTCTTATTTAACAATATCCAAACTTTGGATTTCTCCTTCAAATCTAACTCTGCATTATATTTCTCTTTGTTACTCTATTTCTCTAACTGGGCTATGACCAAGCTTGCCTAGGGCAAGAGCTCAAAATTTAACCCTAACACTTCTACTCCTAAAAAAAAAAGGAAACATGTGTATAGTGACTCCTCTAACATTCCATCCAGGCCCATTTTGTTTTTCATGGATCTAAGAATCCCAAGGAGCCATTTTCTATGTAACGTCCAAAACTAGACCATTGAATCCTAACTTCAAAGAAAATTAAATTTACAATATAGAATGAGGTTTATCTCTTAACCTCACACCATAAAGAATTGATAAACACTTAGAAGAAACTAATTATCAAGAAAAGAAGGATTTCTAATGCATCTATTTGTCTAAGCAATTCAAAATACTTTGTATACAGTCACAGTTTATCTCCACAACCTTACAATGAGTGAACTTTTTCACAAAATGGCATCTAACCTTGAAATGTTTCCATGGAAGTCCTTAAATAGTCTTCCCCTTCTCAAATCAACTACTCCAACTGACCTATTCCATCCCCTTTGACAAAAACCAACTTTTGGACAAAGTTGTCGAGCAACTTTTCAAAAGTTGCAAAGTTTTAATTGTTGCTTTGAGCAACTTTTTAGATCTTTTGTCCACATTGATTTTCTTGTTTAGGCCACCATGGCTATTTCACCTAAACCCTAAATTAACTTCCTAGGATTCAAAAAACTTCCAAAATTACCTCCTAAACATCTAGCGGGTTCATTCTACATTTTGACTCATATTATCCTCTAGGATATTACAAAGGAGTGGATGAACAAAAGCTTCCAAATCCTAACTTGAAAAACCCTAACCAATTCAAAATCTTCCTAATCCTTCCTAATCTACCTAAGAAACTAGGAGAATACACAATAAAATAAAATAAGGGCTTTTCACCCTACATGCTCTAGCACCACAATGAAGAAGCTCAGTCAAAGCACTCAAATGATGCTAAGAAAGGTAAACCCTAGTTGGTAGGAGGGCCTGATAGATGAAGAGAAAGAATTAGATCAAAGGAAGAGCCTATTTTTCACTAGGTGCAAGTGCGAGGATAAGTGGTGTGAAGTAATTATTGATGGTGGAAGCACTAATAAGCTAGTGTAAGAAGAAATGGTCAAAAAGTTAAAGTTAAAAAGGGAAAAAATCCCTGACCCTACTGAATTTCCTAGGTGCAAGATGACCACAAGGTCTTCATTAATGAGAAATGCTTAGTGAATTTCAAGATTGGAAGTTTACCAAGATGAGGTGCTCTGTGATATCATACCCATGGATGCATGTCATATGTTGCTAGGAAGGCCTTGTTAGTTTGGCAGGCGCACTGTACATGATGGTCATACTAATACTTGTTCTTTGACAAAGGATGGAGTCCAACACAAGCTGAACCCATTGAAGGAAATGGGGGAAAAGCTATGTAGTAATACATCAAAATATGTTTAGTTTATGGAAAGAAGTTCTTAGAAGGTATGAGATATGAGCATATATGTTTTGATTTAATTCCAAAAGTTGGTAAAGAGGAAGTAGAAGATGTACCTACAAAAGTTGCAGACTTGTTGGAGGACTTTCATGATGTTGTATCTAATAATGTACATGATGGATTTCCACCAGTGAGAAAGATCACTCATCAGATGGACTTGATTTTAGGGGTCAGTTTTCCAAACAAGGAAACCCATAGGATGACTCTAGCAAAGAGTGAGGAATTGAATAGATAAGTGCAGGAGTTGTTACAGAAGGGATTCATTTGAGAGAGTTTGAGTCTATGTGTTGTACCAGTAGTATTAGCACAAAAGAAAAATGGAGAATGGAGGATCATGTGTATGGATTCTCAAGCTATCAATAAGATAACTATTAAGTACAAATTTGCCTTGCCAAGGATGGATGATATTGTGGATTGTTTGATTAGAGCTTTGTATTTCACAAAGATATACCTAAAGAATGGATCTCACCAAATCAAGATAAGAGAGGGAGATGAATGGAAGACAAACTTCAAGACAAAGGAGGGCTTGTATGAGTGGTTAGTCATGCCTTTCAGGCTAACCAATGTGTCGAGCACATTCATGCGACTCATGAATGAAGTACTTAAAGAATTTCTAGGTAAGTTTATCATTATTTATTTGGATGATATTTTGATCTTCAGTAAGACATTGGAAGAACATGTAATGCATATTTGTAGAGATTTTGAGAGGCTAAAGGAAGAGAAGTTGTTGATTAATCTAAAGAAGTGCAGTTTTTTTATGAACGAATTAGTGTATCTGAGATTTGTAGTTTTGGCAGAAGGTCTCAAAATGGACCTAGAGAAGGTGAAGGTTATCCTCGAATTGCCTACTCCAAGGAGTGCTACTGAGATAAGATTTTTTCATGGTTTGGATAGATTTTACATAAAGTTTATTAAAAATTCCGTTAGTATCTGTGGACCCTTGACTGAAACAATGAGAGAGGATAGGAAAGAGTTTAAGTGGACAATACGACCAGGAAAGAGTTTTGAATTGTTGAAAAGAAAAGTTATAGAACAACCTATTTGAGCTCTTCCAAATTTTAACAAGGTGTTTCATGTATACTGTGATGCTAGTGGTAATGCTATTGGAGCTATTTTGAGTCAAGAAGGTAAACTCGTTGCTTATTTCAGTGAGAAGATGAATGATGCCAAGAGAAAATATTATATTTACGATCAGGAGTTCTATGTTATAGTTTAGGCATTGAGCAAGTTGAGACATTTGTCAACAGAGTTTGTTTTAATTACTGATCATCAGGCTTTGCAATATTTGAATAGTCAAAGAAATTTCAAACAAAGGCATTTGAAATGGGTTGAGTTTTTGTAGAGTTACACTTTTGTTTTGAAACATAGGAGTGGGAAGTCTAATAGGGTTTATGATTCCCTTAGTAGGAGATAAATTTTGCTGATAGAGATGTAGATTGAGGTTGTTGGGTTTAAGGAACTCAAGAGTTTGTACCCCGAGGATCTTAATTTTGGAGAAGCTTGGAAAGCTTGTATAGAACCTATTACCCTAGATAGAACCAAATGGTTGGACTTCATAATCCAGGATGGCATGTTATTCAATAGTAGTGAGTTGTGCATCCCAAGGAGTTCCATGAGGGAGAATCTAATCAAAGAAAAATATAGTGGAGGATTGGCTGGACATTTTGGTCGAGATAAAACCATTTCTCTGGTTAGTAAAAATTATTATGGGCCACAGTTACAACAAGATGTTAATAAATTTGTAAAAGATTGTAGGGTATGTCAGATGGAAAAAGGAGCCAAGCAAAATATAGGGTTATATCATCCATTACCTGTACTAGAGAAGCCATGGGAGGATATTAGTATGAACTTTTTTCTTGGCTTACCAAGAACCCAAAGAGGGCATGATTCCATATTTGTAGTGGTAGGCACATTTTCAAAGATGATACATTTCATCCTTTCAAGAAGACTAATGATGTTGTTCATGTAACAGAATTATCTTTTAGGGAGGTGATGAGACTACATGGTTTACTTAATAGTGTAGTTTCACATCAGGTTACCAATTTTGTTGGGTACTTTTGGAGAACCTTGTGGAAAAAGTTAAAGACATATTTGAAGTTCATCTCAACACACCATCCACATACTAATGGATAGATAGAAGTGGTGAAAATGGGTTCAGGGATTCTATTGATGCTCTTGGTTGGAGATAAACCAAAGGGATGGGATTTGATTTTACCATAAGAAGAATTTGCATATAATAATTTTGTCAATAGGAGCACTGGTAAAGCACCATTCCAGATAGTATATGGAAGTAGTCCTAGAAATGCATCAGAATTAAGAAAGTTAGACAAAGGAGAGACAAGTAGCGCTGACGTTGAAGACTTTGCAGAATACTTTAAGAATTTACATGAGGAGGTAAGGAAGCATATTAATAAAATGAATACAGAGTAGAAGGCTAAGGCAGATAAGAAAAGGAGGCATAAGGAATTCTAGGTGAGGGATGAAGTCATGGTTTACTTGAGAAAGGAGAGATTTCCAGTAGGAACATACAATAAGTTGAAGATGAAGAAGTTTAGACTATGCAAAATACTAAAGATGCATGATTCAGGAAATGCTTATGAAGTTGACTTGCCTAGTGAACTCAATATTTCACTAGTATTTAAAATTTTAGATCTGATAGAATATCATGAAGGGGGTGTTGAGTATCAAGTCATAGAAGCACAGTGGAATATTTGAGCAATTATTTCAGCTAAAGAGGATATTAAAGATATCTTGGATAGTCGCGTTGGCAGAAACATAAGGAACATGACTTATGAAAAATATTTGGTCAAATGGAAAGGAAGACCTGTGGAAGATTCATCATGGCTATCAAGGGAGGAGGTTAACCATATTGATTTTTATTTGAACACCTAAGATGTGACAAGAGCAATTCTCAAATCACCCCAGGTGTTTGATGCAAGAGCATCCTGGGTGTAAGGGCAATCTTGCATCACCCAAAAAAATATTTTATGGTTTCTTTTCAATAAGGGTTATCTTGTGCAGAGCTACTATTTTTGGAAATTTCTTATTTTTAGTAAGTTTTCATTTGAGCTTAAAATGTTCTATTTTCTTCCTTGGAGGTTTACTTTGGTTATGTCAGCCTGCTAATAAAGTTTCGTTGCAAGATCAAGTCTAGTTTTAAAGATATTAAAAATTTACAGTATTGGTTATAGGGTGTAAAAACTTTGAACTCAGTTTTGAAGGCTTTAGAGGCTCCAAAAGGGGTGAAAACCTCAATTGAATAAAGATTTCATAATTTAAAAGTTGTAGAGAACGATGCACCATTTTTGAAATGGGGTTATAATAGTCAAGCGGATCAACAAGCGATGACTTATGGTCTCTGAAAGTTGCACTACCTAAAATGGAAGACTGAAATTCCTTCAAAATTTCTTTTTGAGTTCCAAAAGTTGTTTGGGCCTATTCTAATATAATATAAATGAATAATAATATCTTAGGGATGGTCGGCTTCAAACTTTAGGGTTAAAATTTCTAGAACCTTCTTGGGTGGTTATAATTGCCTATATAATGAAGGTCTCTAGGGTTATCTAGGGCAATTTTTGAAGATGCATCTGGTGGCTCTGGTTTGCAGAATATTGTAAAAAAAATGCCTATGTGGTTGTGCATGTTATATTTTTGAACATTGTAATTCCATTTCATTGGAGATAATCAAAAGCCCATTTCTTGTCCTTACAATTTGTTTTTATTCTCAATTCTGTTGTGTGTTTGTGTTAATAAGGGGAGTACCCTTCATCACCTTGGCTAACAAAAGTTGTTGCAGTCTAGAAGTTAATGCTTGTATTATTGTAGTTTGTATTATGCCCAAGATAGGACAAGGGTGTGTGAGGTATACATCTCTTTCTCTTTGAATCCAAAGAAATATTATTTTACCTTTCCATTTTGGTACATGAAAATGGTACTTATATGAGGTTGGTTGAGTGGATGATGGATTGCCCAAGATCTGAATTAATCTTACAATTTCATCGTCATCTCATATGTCCTTGTAGATGGAAAGATGATAATATCATTGAGTAGGTTGTGTGAAAGGTGTAGTTTACATTTTATTTTTTTCAACATCCTTCAGAGGATGCTCTTGACCGCTTAGTAGTTTGTCCAAGGCATGATTGGCTAGTATTGTAGAAGTAGAGTATGGAGTCTTCTTTCTTTTCTAATTTCTTTGATTTTGAGCTTTCAATGGAAATAATTCCTATTTTTTCGCATACTTGTCATAAGGGGAAGTGAAGCTTAATGACAAAAAAGAATTAAGTTGTGATGTTCTATTAAATTAATTTTATTGATCTATATTATTAAAAAATATACTTTAAAAATGTATTTCACATGAATAAGAATGATTTATTTAATATTCATTATATAAAATGTGAGTTAATAAGACATGCCCATGCCCATACACCGAGACACACTTTAGAAGAATTGTAAAGAGAAATATAGGTGAAATTGAATTAATTTGAAAGGAGTGAAACCACAATTACACTCTAGATGACTTTGACAAAATAGATACCCTTTAATCCATGACTCTCAACCGAAAAGATTTGAACTGAAGGACCCTACTCTCACATGAAATAGAAAAATAATTTTGTAAATCAATCTCTCAATTTATAATAAAACCTTAAATATTTAAGAGAAGCTCAAATTTCTCATAGCCCTTGTGTAAGAGACATGTACACTTACAAGAGATTAAACCATCAATATACGTATACAAGATTAAGGAGTCAATCCATTGGTTATGTATGTTGAACTAGATCTGATACTAAATAAGCAATGTGTTTTTTAATGCAACACCTATTTAAACTAAAGGTACATGCTCTCTATTACATGCAATGTAAACTTCTCACTTCCAGCTTAGAACTAATTTAGATTGTACGAATTGAGTATAGCACTCCCTATAAACTGCAATATACCAAATAAACTTTTTAACGTGACCGGTGACGCTAGCGCAACACATCTTATGATACCATGTAGGTTGGGGGAGACTAGATCCTATACCTCGCACTTCACTAAAAAAACATTCATCAGTCAAGATAAACCCCTAGCTCGGATCAATTATTGTCTTTTTTATTTTATTTTTTATTTTTTAAAATTTTAAATTATTATTTTTAATAGTCCCTTCCGAATGCTTTCTAGCTTCAAAACAATGAATAGAGATTGCATGCAATTTGGGATTGTCCCGAGAATAATGTCCTCCATAAATTATCTCTTCAAAAGCGATTCACCGGTAATAGCCAGCTCAAAATATTCTTACCATGTTGCTCACAAGCATCAATTAAACATGTATTTATGTACCATCCTTAAAATGATTTTACCCAGAAATGAAGGCAAATTGGTCCACAAATTTCACATCATTATCACAAGGCCCACCTTTTGTTTGCTACACAATCTTCATTCTCTTTCCGCCTTTCTCATTCAGTTTCAAATTGTTTTGATTGTAAGGATTTATTTTCCCAATGCTTTATACGGTTGAGTAACAGGGTTCATATATAAGTATTCCCATCATTCATTTAATTTAACCTAGGATTCCAATGAAATGTCTGTATATTTATCCCATACCTACAAAGCTAGCGAAAGTGGGTATAGCCAGAAGGGATGGAAAGGGACGTCATTATCGTAAGGATTTATCTGTCTCCTATAATAATGGTTGCAATATCGTGGACAGCGAGGATACTTACAGAAAGTGAATAAACGAGGCTGTTTCAGCTCTTTATACATCCCATGTTGCTGTCAATCTGCTGTATAGTAGCAAAGGAAAATTTCTATATATTCAGTCCCTTCGATCGTATTTTTATCGCTGGGTAGAAATGGCATCGTCCATTAAAATTTGTCCTTGTCCAGGTAATGGGAATTCTACGTCTATGTGCTCTTCCGTACAAATTATAAAATTTCTAAGTGAGAGTTTCAGGAAAGATATATATTGAATGAGTACAATATTTAAAACTCGACAGATCAATCTGGTTTAAATTAATAACTGCGATTAAACAAAGTAAAAACTAATATTTATTTTAACAACATTTCAACTAATTCAACTCATATTCTGATCTTGTTAATTTTTTTTTCTTATATCTCTTGAATTAAATTATTCTAAATTTGGTCATAATTGTACTATAATTTTATTTTGTAATTTAAAGTAGACCTTATTCTCTTGCCAACAGAAATATGAACTTTTTTGTATTTTAGATAAGAACATCATCGAATGTTGTGGAAATTGAAATTCACGACACTCTTAAATTCTTGGCTTCAGATATATATTAATTTAGACTCAGTATTAATATATGGAAAAGCAGAAAGAAGTCATAAATAATAAAAAACTCTTCATTAATAAATTGCACCATACAGATCAATTATTTCTTATAAAGAAATATTGATTACAAGCTTTACAAAGCATTACAAAACTCACACTGAAAAGATACCAATACAAAATACATGATGTAATTCTTACAATATACCCAGGTTCTGACATATATTCTAATTCTTCAACAGAAAGCCTCTAAAATCATAAAATAAAGAGTTGAAGAAATAGAGAGCGGCAAGTACTCTATGGCGACGAGAGATCACCCACATTCAAATCCCAGTGTTACACTCCACTCGATCGTGTTTAACATTGACAAACCACGCGAGCACCTGGCTCATACTTGGACGATTTTCCTCTATTTCTTCAGTGCACAGCAAAGAGATGTTGAATAAATTAGCAATCTTCTTTCCGTCACTTTCTCTTTCACTTATGTTCTGCAGAAGAGTTGGATCAGCCAGAGTAGCCAAGCTGCCGCCATCGATGCCCTTCTCGATCCACATTCGCAGGTTTATTCTTCCACCATTTTCGGTTTCCAAACTCGCAGGGGCTCTTCTTCCCGTCAGCATCTCCATTAGGATTACTCCAAGGCTGAAAACATCAGCTTTTGCAGTAACCCTCATCATCCCCTCAAGCTCTGCAACAGCCTATCCATTATTACCGTACGATGAACTCTAAAAACAGATAAAACTAAGAGATTTATACTTACCCGGCGCCAAGTAGCTGATTGTCTCTTCCATAGCAGAAGAAGCTCTCCGTTCGTACTGAAGATGGTCCCGAAGCAAGTATCTCGTCCCAAAGTCGCTCACACGAACTCGAAAATGTTCATCCAGACAGATGTTTGTTGGGTTCAAATGGCAGTGGACGATTCCGGGGTTGCAATATTCGTGCAGATGAGTAAGTGCCCCAGCAGTGGATATGAGGACATCAATACGCTTGCTTAGGTCAAACATCATCCTGCGATCCTTCATTCTCACAGCATGCATGAGAGTGTCTAAATCTCCGTGTGGCTCGTACTCTGTTACTAAAGCCTTAAATTTTTCCTCCCGGCAAAATCCCAGCACACTCAGTAGATTCCGATGCCTTATTCTCATAAGAGAATCTACAGAGTCTTCAAAAAAATCATACTCTCGTGAAGCATTAACCTTATAAACGATCACAGATATATTTCCTCCTTTGTACACTATGCTCCCGCTGCTGCTTCTGATAATGTTTTCGGCATTGAACGAGTCGGTCCTTTCCTGCAGGAAGCTCTTTGTATAATTTGGCTTGGGTTTAGACGTGTGCTTCACTATTCTAGTTCTCCGATCCCTCAAACAAAAACAATAAAAGACGAAGCAAAATAGTAGAGCGAGAAAGAGACAGACTGTAACTACAGATGCAACCATTGCAGTGTGTCGTCTGTGTTGATGAGAACGCGCTACCCAAGAGCACGGTCTCGAGTCATTCACACCACAGAGCTTATCGTTGCCCTCAAAGCTGGACCAATTAAAACTTGCCAAAACTCCCATCTGAGGAACAGGGCCTTCGAGCTGATTGCCAGAAAAATTCAGATACCTCAAATTTGTCATATTACCCAGCTCAGATGGTATCATTCCACTCAGCATGTTGGACGAAAGATCAAGACTTGATAACAGACTAAGCTGGCCTAACTCAGCTGGGATTTCCCCCTTTAACCCATTATTGGACAGGTTGAGAATTTGTTCCAAGTTAAGAAGCTGAGAAATATTGGCAGGAATCATACCTTGTAGAACATTGCTAGACAGGTCAAGTGCAAGAAGTCTCTTACAGCCGCCGAGAGCAGAAGGAATAGGGCCTGACAATTTGTTGTTCTGGAGACTAGCTGATGTTAAACTGGTGCAGTTCCCAATGGCGTCAGGAATGCCCCCCACCAAGAAATTGTTGCCTAGACTCAAAGACTGGAGTCGACCTAATTTACCCAAATTGGATGGAAGTGTGTCCTGGAAGGAATTAGAAGATAAGTCCAGGTGAGTCAGATAAGAAATATTACCAATGAAAGGGGAAATGACGCCCTCAAGCTGCTTTAGGGGCAAAATGAGAGATACAACGTTGCTCCGCGAATCACAGGCCACACCGGACCAGTTACAGTGATGGGTATGGTTGGTCCAATCGACGATAGCATTGAGGGAATCTGAGGTTAAAGAAAGCTTGAAGGAAGAAAGAGCTTCCAGATCAATGGCTTCACTGCCACTAGCTGTAGGTGCACATAGACACAATATTCCTGTAACCATTACAAGGAGAAATGCTATGAAGGATGCCATGTCTACCCAGCAATGAAAATACGATCAAAGGGATTGAATATATATTTATAGGAATCTCTATTTGCTTCTATTCATTAGATTACCCAAAACGATGGCTTTCATAAAGCTGTAACAACCTGGGTTATTTACTTTCCGTATGAATCCTCGCTGTCCACGACATTACGGCAATACTTGTAGGAAACAGATGGAATCTCTTTGATAAAGATTTCCCTTTTCCCTCCTTCCCTGCCACACCGACATTTGTAAATATGGGACTAGCAGAAAGTAAATTCATTGGCTTTCTAGGTTAAACTAGACTGATCATGGGAAAACTTCTACATTAATTATGATATCGACCAATAGAAAGCAAAATGATTTAAAAGCAATGGGAAAAGATATACACTGAAACAGAATAATTTGAAAGCGAAGGGAAATGAAAAGCAGGAGGAAAGTCAGTGGAGGAGATGTAGCAAACTAAAGGCGAGGTTTGGGATAATGACCTAAAATTTGTGGGCCAACCGAGCTTCATTTCTGGGGAAAATCATTTTAAGGATTGTACAGAAATGTACCTCCACTGAGTGCCTGTGAACATCACGGAAAAAGGGTCACGAGCTGGGAGCTGTCTATAGATTCATAGCTTTTGACGAGAGAATTGAAGGACATCCATCTGCCAGGGAAAAAGCTTAGCCCCTTCCAAGTTCTTTCCACGCTATAAGTGACGAGTGTATTCGTGACACGTGTAGTAGAGAGAGGGAAAAAAAAAATTTATAGAAGGTCTAGTGTATATGGGTTTACAGAGGCTATCCCATATTCTATAAAGGAGACCTACATACCTTATTTTCTACGGCTTCTTTTTCAAAAGCACAAATTCTCCATTTTCCATTTAAAATTAAACAATTATAAAGATTTGCTTTTTCTTTCAGAAATAGGTTTAATCAATTAAAAATATTTGAATATTTGTATTATAAAGATTTACTTTTGAAAATAAGGTTTGATCAATTAAAAATTATGGAGATTAACTTCGGTTCATTTCTAAAACCAAAATCAATAGTGTCCACGCCATTTAAACGGGAGTCGAAATGTTCTTGGGAGCTCTATTCATCACTACATCAAGCAATATAACGACATTGGGTTGCTGCACAAGATACTACGAGCAGTGAGGAACATTAAGCTATACCATTAGTAAAGAATTGTCTCAGTTAATGGAATCCTTCCACTAAGATTTTCACTTTTGTTCCTACTAAATATCAATCCAAATAGAATTACCATCTAGTGGCCACGATTTACAAGAACGTACTCTTACATTCTTTAGATGAGTAAAGCAGAAAAAGTAAAGAAAATACTTTACTTACTCAACACGCTAACTATATCTTATGGTAGATAGGATTTCATTCAAATTGTACGGCCTAAAGATTTGATCAGATTCTATGATTATATTCAAGTGCTATGATATTTGTCAATGTGGATTATAGAATAGAACTGTCGTTTGGTAGCGGGAATTAAAAAATGATGGATTTGATCAAATGCTAGAAATGGTCAAATCATGGATTTGATAATCCAGATTTTCATTTTCAAATTATAATTAGGACTGTTTGGTTGACTCAGAATATGAGCAAGAAGATGTATATCTTCCGTTTGGTTCCACTTTTTAAAACTAGAATTGGAATTTGACTATGATTATTATTTTATTTTTTGAACTATTTTAGTATTTTTTTTATATTATATTTTGTTTTTATTAGTTCATTTTATGATTTATTTTATTATTTTATTTAATTTTATAGGGAAAACCATAAATATTTTATTAAATTTTATATAGAAAATCATAAAAAAAAATTCAACTTTTTTTTAATAAGGTTAATATTTAATTTTGTTTAATTTTATTTTCAAAATCATAAGTGAGTCATAAACAACAAAAAAGTTCTTGAGTTTATCAATATATGTCCAACATATCTACTTATAAAAAAATTCATGTATCTACAATATCTGTCTGTTAACTACATTTGCACATATGTTCCCAAAAAAGTAGTGTGCATACTACACAAAGAATGCATCACATAAACATGATTTCTGCTCTCGCCATTGAAAATAATTTTGCGGCACTAGCTGCCTCTTTAGCCTTGCACTCCTTGCACTCATTCCCTAGGTCAGGTAGGGATGTAGATGGGGTTGACATAACGCTAGGTAGGGATGTAGATGGGGTTGACATAATGCTGGGTATAGCTGTAGCTGGAGTAGACGTACAACTGGGTTCATCGACCCACCTGAAGAATTTGCATTTACGATTTCCCTGCAATACCAAATCTACATCAATTCTTCCTAAAATAATAAATTGTCACATTCTTTTTAAACATAAAACTAATTACATATCCAAACCTTTTTTGGGCAAGTCCAAAATTGACGCCCGGGATTTCATGGAGTCTGTGACGTCCATAATATGCAACGGCCAGCACCACATTGACACATAGGCGCATTCACCGAAGTCATCGACGCTATCACAATTTATGGTTGATTAAATACACTTCATAAAATTTTAAAATTTTCACATAATCAAATCTACTCATCACAATCCATGGTTGATTAAATAGACTTTCTATTTGAAACTGAAAGGATCTAACAACACATCTATAATCATACATAGAAGATGGGGAAGAACAAAATCCAACAACGAAATGGTGGTGTGAAGACACACCGTGCAAAGTTCTCGTAATAAATGTAATACACCAAGGAGTAACATCAGAAATATGTGTAGTCATCAGAAATATAGATTGTAAGTTGAAATCATGAACAACATATGAGATTCAAATACAGTTCATAACATTTTAGAAACTCCACATAATCAAATCTACTCTAACAATCCATGGTTAATTAAAGAGACTTTCTATTTGAAATTGAAAGGATCTAATAACACATCTATATTCGTAATAATAAATGTAATACACCAAGGAGTAACATCAGAAATATGTGTAGTCATCAGAAATATAGATTGTAAGTTGAAATCATGAACAACATATGTGTACTCGAAGAACTGTCAACATGTATATAAGATGGCAACCATAAGTAGGTGTTGGAGCAATGTATATAAGATTCAATGCATGAGGAGAGGGTCATTTGGTTTAGTGATCTAGGAAGATTAAATTTTGAATGTAATTGGACCTATGGTCCATTTTTGTAATTGATGTTTTGAAGCCTAACTATAAAGGCGTGTATTGAAGTTAAGGGCATTGTAATGTTACATGCACCTAGGAGGCTCATGAAGGGTCAATTTGTTGATCATAGTTTAATTTGGGGATCTAAAGGCCTATAAGGTCTAAAACAAATGTAATATGGCCTCTAAGGCCATTTAAAAGTTGTAAAAGCACCAAGAGTGCCCAAAATTGTAGTTTGCCCATATTGGCAACTTAGGCCTAATCAGGCTTGTAAGGGAGATTTAAGTAGTTTTAGGAGTTTTTAGGAGGTTTGATAAAGTCATAAACCTTTAAAAAGGTTGGTGCAATGTAATGAAGTTGTAAGTTGTCATAGTTGACACTTTAGTGCCAACTAGACAACAAATACTTCTAAATTTCAAAGTGTAACTAACCAATAACAGTCAGATAACTGACTGTTACGGTTGTGTGAAGGGATAACCATCCTTGTAGGGCTTTATAGTGAAGTAATAGGCATGTCTAGGGAGTATGGAGAGTTGGTGGTAACCAGGAAAGCTTTGTAGTAAAGTTTTAATCAAATAAACTAAATCCATTCTCTACAATTTATCTCTGTTCCACGGGTACAGTCTGAACAATATGTTCTAATGATAGTTTGCAATGTGATCTTGGTGTGAGAATGACATAGCATGTTGTGTTAGTTGTATTTCACATTCCCATGCTTTCTTTTTATCATTTTATTATGGTTTAGTTCCAGAATAAAGGACTCGTATATCCAGAACAGTGACTGGTAGTGTATAGTCAGGCTGATAGTTTGAATTTTTCTATGAAGAGGACATTGCCATGGAGAGAAATAAGAGGCAGGTTCCTACGAAAGTTTGAATCATGGTGATGCCAGGGTTTTATGTCCACCTACTATTTGAATTGAATAAGTACAACAAATCCAATAATTCATAGGAGACAAAAGCTATTTGAATTGAATGAATTACAAGCTAAAATTTGACATTTTATTTCTCAATCGAATGAGATACAAATTTATAATCAATCAAATGAGATACAAATCTATAATCCTATTTTCCATGAGAATGGAAGCAACATTGAGGACTAGACTGTAATTAATCATCTCAGACTTAACTTACTAGACTATCCACCTACACTCTCTTATACTCAACTATCCACCTACACTCTCTTATACAATTTTTGCATTTATAACTGAACTCTTGGGCTGCTACAAACACAACTGCAAATCAATCAAATAGTCATCTTTAGCAAGGATGTGCTGCTTCATTTCACCACTTTTTTCCTTGTTGAAAAATTCAATTGGGCAATTTCTTTCTTTCCCTCCCATTGCATGATCATCTGAAACCAAATCATTTTGGGGTTTGGAATGAATGATAGTTAAAGTTTTGTGGTGCTTGGCATACATTTTTCCTCCAAAAGTGAAGAGCTGATTACATGCCAAGCACTTATACCTTGCCTGCAAAGACTTGGAGGAGCTGTTATCAAAATATCTGAACATTGTATTCTCGGAATGGCACTTTAAGCAAGTGGGTCTTGCAGGGGACACTCTCAATGCTCTTCTCAATGCTTCATATTCTTCCATCTACTTTACAGGGCATGGTAGAACAATCTTACAACTACCCTTTTCTCCATCTTAAATTTTCTTTGCTCTTGGGAAATACCTGAAAATAGTTTCTTCAACTATTTTATCCATCTTTTTCTTTAGTCTTAGCATACTGATATGCAAGGTATTATGCAGGTACAGAATTGGAGCCTGAAGGCCATTTATCCCTGACCTTATCTTCATGTCAATGCACACTATTGTGGGAATTCTGTGTTTATTGATGCATATGGTGCATCAATAAATTTTGAATGCTCATGATATACTAAATATTTGTGATGTTTTGAGTTTCTAAGGTAAGAGTTTTGAACTATAAGAGGAGAAAGGCATAGGTTCTGTCACCTAAAATTTATCATCCTGTAGAATGTCACAAAATGTTGCATGACATATAATACATTGTACCCTGCAAATCATGTTCTTGCTATTCATCCTTTGTTGTTCAACATGGCAAGCAGTGAGATCAAAGTTTTCTTTTAGAGAATGCATACTTTATAACAGTAAAAACAATAGAGAATGCATACTTTATAACATAAGCATCTTAACATCAATATCTATTGGTATTATGTTATCTAATAATGCATGAAATAACAGTAAAAACAATATCATCATGGTTGAAATAGCAGAAAAATATCATAATGCATGAAATAATAGTAAAAACAATATCATCATGGCTGAAATAGCAGAAAAATATTATAATGCATACTTTATAACAATAAAAACAATATCATTATGGCTGAAATAGCATGAAATAACAGTAAAAACAATATCATCATGGTGTTGATAAGACAAGTATTTAGAGGTCTGTCAATGTTTAAGTAACAATACTTTAAGATGAAAAAAAAAGTATCTAGAGTTCTGCAAACTTCATGGCAATATACTGCAGCCTCTCCTCATCATTCATTTGCAAGAACCCTTTGGCTCTATCTTTTTCAGCCATGAAGGTGTCATATGCTTTTAGCATAGTTTGTGGACTCAAATCAGGGATGCCTCTTAGAGCCTCATAGACACTACGCAAGACAGAATCTGAGTTAGAATTGTCCACTTTGAATACAAGAGGCACACAGAAGTCCTCTTCTATTCTTTTCATAGTATCACAAAGCACATCCATTGAACCAATAATGGTTGCCTTCTTCCTCTTTGCCCTCCTTAGTGACGATGTTGAAGGATTTTGACTCCTACTTGCACTCAATTGATTGGAATGATATAATTCATCATCCAAATCAGTTGTAGTGTTAAGAGGTGTACTCACAGGGACATCCTCATCACAATCCACGTAGGCGGGCCCATCCATATTGAGCCCTTCTTCTGTCTCTTTTGCAGTAGTAGTAGCGGCACCTTCAGCTATGTCATTACCTACAATGATGGCTAAGTCATTATAGTACTGGAAGGGTTGTCTCTTGTACACTTTGACACTTTTGAATTCTTTTCTCTGCATGTTGTCATGATGAATGAATTAGATCTTTGTCTTCTATCTAACTTAATAAGAAGGAAATATTGCTAAGACCAACATGTTACCTTTAGAAGCTCCTCCCACACCATGTCATCAGCATCCACACTTTGAGTATCTCCATTCCATGCAAACCCACTCATATTCTTCAACTCTCTCATCACTCTAAAACCTTGCTTCCATCCTTTAAGTTTATTTTTGAAATTTTCCTTTGACAAATTAAGGTTCATCTCAGCATTGAACTTCCTCTCAATGGTTGTCCAAGCTTCTTTTTTGAAGCCCCCTTCGCCTTTCCTTCCTAGGTGAACTTGATCGTGGAGCAAGTTTAGGAACTTTCGTTCCATCTCTCTGGTCCACACAACCTTCTTGGAGGAAGAATTTGACTGGCTTACAGGAACCTCATTGTCCATGCTCATCATCAACTCTGTGAAGGACATCACCTACACCACCTATTGTATGCAATCATTAGCTACATGCAAATGAGGATGGATATTAAAGAAATAGTCATACAACAATGGCATATAATCTAAAATATTGCATTTATGCATGATAGCCAACAATATGTAATATATTTCTTTATTATCCATTCTCATTTGCATGTAGCTAAGTATGCATGTATATATGGTCTATTATGCTCACATAGTCTACTATGGTCTACTATGGTCTACTATGTTCATATAGTATGCTTGAATGGTCAATATAAAACACTTAATCCATCTACTTGTATACTTAATATTTGTTGTATCTGTTTGTCAAACCATATCTTGTTTGATTCTTATGCAATGCCATCAAAGAGGGCAACTATACAGATTTGCAGAGGAACCAAATACAACAAAAAAAAAATGAAAAACTTATAAGATGGATTAAGTTTTTTACATTGACCATACAAGCAGATGGATTAAGTGTTTTATATTGACCATTCAAGCATATTGTATGAACATAGTAGACCATAGTAGACTGTGTACACATACTATGGTCTACTATGGTCTAATGAATCAGTGTGTCCAACAGAATGAACATTGATTCAGTATTCATTCTGTTGCACACTGAATCAGTATTGTAATTATATATGGTCTACTATCTTCCACATGAAAAGGTGCAAATGGAATTTTAGGGCCAAATTACTGTTCTCAGCAAAAAACATGTTTTCAGCATCAGCATTACAACAAGATACAAACATGAATGTTAATCAAAGAGAAATCAGAGTTAGAAATCATACACAAGCTTCATTTATTTCAAAGAATATTGTAAATGTAAACTATGAGAACACATGTTTTCAGCATCAACATTACAACAAGATACAGACATGAATGTTAATCAAAGAGAAATCAGAGTTAGAAATCATACACAGGCTTCATTTGTTTCAAAGAATATTGTAAATGTAAACTATAAGAACACATGTTTTCAACATCAGCATTACAACAAGATACAAACATGAATGTTAATCAAAGAGAAATCAGAGTTAGAAATCATACACAGGCTTCATTTGTTTCAAAGAATATTGTAAATGTAAACTATGAGAACACATGTTTTTAGCATCAGCATTACAACAGTATGATTTATATTTCATAATGCAACAAGGCTTACAAATTCAAGAGGCAATGACAATAACCAGTTAGGAATGAAAGCAAATTAAAGAACAAAGGAAGGTCTTGTAAAACTACAACTAATCTCTACGTCTGTAGTCTTCCCACATCCTACTTGCTATATCATCTCTAAAGTTCCCCCAATCATCCCTATCACACTGACTCAACCCATATGTCTCAAGTATTGGTACATTTATCCCATCATGATCGTCATCCTCTTTAATAACCACTTCGGATGGAACACCATCCTCTATAGTAATGAAGTTGTGCAGTATGCAATATGCCAAAATAATACGTGCTTGTGTCATGATTGGATAAGACGTTGCATGCCTCAAGATAGGAAAACACTGCTTCAAAATGCCAAATGTATGCTCTAT
Organism: Chamaecyparis obtusa; assembly: GCA_027943335.1. Classification (NCBI taxonomy): domain Eukaryota; kingdom Viridiplantae; phylum Streptophyta; class Pinopsida; order Cupressales; family Cupressaceae; genus Chamaecyparis; species Chamaecyparis obtusa. The sequence goes on along the minus strand of BSBK01006038.1, from coordinate 197,962 downwards.
TAAATTTCTAAGAGAGGAGTGTCGGTGGTTAAACAACTCTTGTGGGTTGTTTATAGGGTTTGCTCTTGAAAACTCCTTCAGGTGGTAATGTGTACATCGGTAAGGTGCAAGAAATCCTGGTACATTTGGATATCCAGCATCGACCAAATAATATTTTCCTACAAAATAACATATATTGTTAAATCGTGAAACATTAACGACACCGTCAAACATTTATCATTTTCTTCAAAAAAAATATAGTGTAAAATGGCATACTAGGTGGAACTACAAGTGGATCGGCTCTACTAAGAGCTGAAGCTAGAACATAGCTATCTACAGCAGACCCTTCCCAACCAGCAAGAACGTATTGAAACTTATAATCAAAAGAAGAGATAGCCATAACATTTTGTGACAAGTTCCCTTTTCTATCCTGATATTTACCTTGTAAGTTGACATCAACAATGACTGGTATATGGGTTCCATCAATTGCTCCAACACAATCCTATAGAAAGAAAAACCACAGTCAAGAAAGACGCAGTAATAAGATTATCACTAAGCAAAGAAATTTATAGCGCTAGGGGGTTTACCTTGAAGTAAGGATCGAAACGGTTGTTCCCACTAATTTCAGGAGGAGTGTTTGGCCCAGGTGGTTGAGATAATCCGCATGGAGTGCTAAGACAGTCGTCAAGGCCTTATGGAAGTATCGACTTACTGTCTCTCCGAAGTGACAAAAGTTGTGGGCAATCTTACAATTCCTCAGATTGTGGCCAAGGGTGTGGAGGAACATGACTAATTGTTCTTCTAACATTATGCTAATCGTATCTCATAGGCTTCCTTTTTGCCTTAGAAGATTGGCTAGCCGAAAGAAGGTTGCTGAACTCATGCGAATTTGGTCGTGACAATGCACCTCACTCGAATGAATAATGTGTTTATAAAAACCACTTCCATCACTTCTTTCCTTACGCTTTTTTTGCCTACCTTCAAGCACAGACAACACTTTCGCTACTCTAATGATAGCAAGAATAAGTACTTGAATACGAGCTTTTCTAACCTTCCTACAAAGGAGTGCTTGAATGTTTGGATCATTGATAAGATCCATCCCTGAAAAGTACAGGGCGAAGAAGGTTTCATATACAAAATTAACAGTCACAGGCACATATACATTTATATAAGTATGTAATATATGGTTCTTATATAGGCACATATACATATAAGTTTGTAATATTATTAATCATGTTTTACAAAAAGATAGAGACAGGAAACATAGAGATAGGACAGCTTGTGGCCATCAAGGTGATTGAAAAAAGTAAGGTAGTTTCATGTATTGATAAGTTTCATGTAATGTTTAAAGCTTTCTTGCAAAATATATTGAATACCAATCTTGTTAAATTCTGCAAAGTATGCGACTTGCTGCAAGTACTAGGGAAAAATCAAGCAATAGTTTCATATCTATTTAAAGACCAACTGTTAGGCAAAATGTTTTTTAATTGATAAAATATTGAAGTGTGTAGCCTCTTGCAATCCTTTGTGTTATGTGGCTTGCTTCAATTATTTCTAGTTGCTTATGGTTTGCAAGCTAATTAAGCATCCTAATGCAAATTCTTCTAGTTTAAGAAACTCTAGAATTGCTGCAAGGTGATGTCAATTTAAGTAGAAGCATCATAAATAAAATAAACCACAACTATAACTCCTCAAAAATAACCATATAAGGACATTTTATATTCTCGTGCTAATCATTCATTTACATTTTTTAGGTCTATAGAACCCACCTTTGGTTGAAGTTTAAGGTTAGACAAAAGGACCCACCTTGCCAGCAATTTTATTTCTCTATAAACCGTTTAATAGAGGAGTCAACAAAAGATTGTTCTATACATGTTACATAATAGAGGAGTTGGCAGAAGATTGTTCTATATCCTATCCTGTTATATAATAAAGGAGTCGGCAGAAGATTGTTCTATACCACATTCAGCAACAACCATATAGTAAATATAGATTGCCAATTTGGCATTAATCTATAATGCCAACTAGCTTATTCAACCAATCCATTAAAATTCATTCTACACATGTTAAATAGAATGTCTCTTGGGAAATTGAATATCCAGATCACAAGCCAATACTCTGCTCCCTTCAAAAATAATGATAGAAGCTAAGGCTGGGCCTTTTTATCAAAGTATCCTTTTATTTGTTTTATATCTCCTTAGCTTATATCAATATTTTGAAAAGATGACAATGCTCTATTGAGATAACAAACTCAAATTAAAAATGTATTATCTAATTAGGAATAGAAAATGTAAATGTTGTCATCACAGGTGTTAGGCCTTTTTTCTGTCATTGCAAAATCTTGTGACGTTGGCCTGTTCCATGCAATGTTTTTGTTTTGTTGTCCTGCCGTGCCTTCAATCTCAGTCTTGACTTGCGATGAAAATCCAATTGGTTTTATGGTGTGCGCTCCTTCCTTGTGCTCTTTGTGTGTCACCTTGCTTCAGCCCAAGTCGCATCTGCTAATGTGCAAAACTCAGTAAGATTTTTGAGTTTCAAGGTCTGCGGGAAGCATTTTTAAAAGTTTTGCCTCAGTGTCGAAAACCCACAGTGTTTTCAAAATTCCATGACGTTTTCAATCTTTTACTGATAACCTGCATTATTTTCGACCCCCTGTGCTTCCTATTTTGTGCACTTGTCTTATGGTGCCAAAAACTTTGTGTGTTTTCGACGTTCCCTCAACTACGCAAGCCCGACGTGGATGGTGGGCCCGGGTTTTCAAAGGCTCTCCTCCTGATTGGCTATCGCATGGCCGCATGTCAGACTTTTCTGACATGCGATCATGCGACCGCTTGCCACCTAGCCGTGCGGGTCCCAGTTCTTGTTCGGCTTCCTGGCGGTTTGCTTTCCTTTAGTGCGCAGGTGCGATGGATGGTGGGGCCCAGTCTTTGCACGGTGTTAGTCGCGCTTTATCCAAGTCTTCGGGCGGTTACTTTTTCTATCCAGTGACCTGGCGACTGTGTAGTCGCGTGGTCTCTTCATGCCTGGCAGTTAGCCCTTAACATCTGGCGACTTGGCTAGCGGTTAGTCACATAGTCGCTGAATGCTTGGCGGTTTGTATCTTCTTATGCTTCCAGCACGGTTAAAGTTCAGACAGGATCGATGGTTGCCGCAAGTTCGCATGGTGAAGATGCACGAGGTTTATTTCTTGTGCTTTCGCGACAACCGTCCGATCCTCCGAAAGGATGAGGCTTCTTTGGTGTGGTCTCGAAGGCGGACATGTGGCAGCTTGTGATTGGCTGTTGCATGGTCACATAGCCTAATTTTTGGCTATGTGATCATGCAACTGATTGACACCTGTCCGTGGCAGTGAGTTGGTCTATGTCAGTGGGGCCCGCATTGAAAAGATTTTAATCAACGGTCGGCGTATAATCTCAAGGAATATTCTCAGCCTTTGAGATCATGCGCCATCCGTCAATTTTATTCCATCTTGCCAGGTTGTCTGTTATCTGTAGTGGGTCCAGTGTGACATGTCTACGTAGGTGGAAGTTTCTTATTGGTCGACCTGGATGTGCTCAGAAGTGGGGCCATTGTCAAAGGGGTCTGTGATGAGGATGGATCCTATGGCCGGCATAAGTTCTCATGGGATTTGTCAGAGCCATGAGATCTTACGCCAGCCGTTCATTTTCAAAGGCTCGTGGAAGGTGGGTCCTGTGTCAGTATGACCGGGTGTGGATCAATGAATGGTTTAGTGACATGTGGCTTCCGGTGGGCCCAGTTGGAGTCTAGTGTTTGGCAGTCTGGATAAAAGGTGGCAGTGCCAATAAGATGTTGTCTTGTCATGCATTCACGAGAGGATTTGGAGATTCACTATTTTGTCTGGCGATTGCACGAATGATGGTCGGGAAGTCGCTAAGTGTTTAGCGAATTGGCGAAGGTCCTTTGTCACCAATTCGCTAAGTCTAGTGGGGCATCTTCTGGGTGCTGAGGTGCGTGATTTTCATTGGCCGGCAGGTGCTGAGGTGGATACACGAGGTGGGTTCGATACTTAGGGGCAGGCAGCAGTTGCAGTGTGTTGGCAGGTTGTCGCATGATCGCGTAGCCCGTCTCCGTGCTATGCGATCATGCGACAACTATTGAGATATCACAGTTGCGGAGTTAGCCTGAGGTGCCTGGATGAGTTAGAGTTGCGAAGCCTGGGAAAGATAAAGATCGACGGCAGGGATATAGAGTTGATCTCAGTTCGAATCGTGACCATTGATGAGATGGGTGCCAAAGATGTAGCCATTTGTTTTCAAATTCAAATCTTCTGAGGGTTTGCAATGACAAGAAGGACTAGTTTTAAATGCTTTAGCGACCTGATTGGATTTGTTTGGTGTTGTGATGTGGTCCAGGGTCTATGTGCTTAATTACAGAAGTTGGTTTTGTACCTGGTAAAGGACAGTCTTGGCTCGAGGTGTTTTTGCACTGAATTTTATGACCGTTTCCAGCAGGTTGGGTGGTTGAAGCCCTAACCCTAGTCATCTGTAGCTTGTTGTAGATTTTCAAGATGACTAAGGGGTATAAGTTGCAGAATTTTGGATTTTGTAAGGGTTCCAAAACATTGTTGCTTTTATTCCTTGGTTTTTTAATATAATAGACTGATAGAGGTTTGATTTGGTGTCTTTTCTCAGCTTTGTGTCATTCTGATTGTATGCTGATTCTGGATTTGTTAATGAAAATATCATTGAATCTCAATCTTGTATCTTGTGTATGTCTTCTTGCTTGTCTCTGAGCTCATATATGTTAATATCACAAAGTGTGTTAATGTATGGTAAACAAAGAGTATTTTGAATTCATCTCTGAGTTTCTAACAAAGTTAGGATTAAAGCCTTTTAGGTGAATTCAGTGAGTTTGTAGCCAGGTGTAGAATTTGATGTCCTTGTGCTTGAGGGAAAGGGGTAATAGGAAAAGCACTTACCCTGGGTTCCATTGTGTTTGACTTAAGGTTTTTAGTTGAGGTATATAGTTGGGTGACCCTTAGCCCTGGGATAAGGCACTGGTCTTTTCTCTTGAAGTTTCATGGTTAACAACCACACAAACACAAACATCATTTGATAAATCTTTAACAATCTTATATGAGATATAATGGAATATTGTTTTAGACTCCTTTAGAGAAGTGAGTCAAGGGTACACCCGCCTGAGCATTGAAGTTCAAAGAGTAGAAGGATCCTTCGATCCTTTTCAGTTGGCCCTCTTCCTTGTGGACTTTGGAGTGGTGATAGAGTCAGAGTTTCATTTACATTATCCATCAAAATGTAAATCTGCAGGTTGAAGATCAAAGGGAATAATCCACAACCAACAAAATGGCAACTCCTCTAGGGACAACTATGAAGATATGCATTTGTTAAGAGTCAGTGATTCTACGGGGGAGAATCTAAAGAGAAAAGTATAAGTGTATTCTTGTTTTCCTGTTGTTTCAAGGATTTCCCATCTAGGTGGGTGGCGGCTCAAAGGTTTGAACTAGTGCAACATATCGAAGAAGCATGGATAAGAGGAGAAATACTAGGTCATATGTTAGAAAGAATCTGGAGGTCACTCTGGAGCAATTACCTAGACAGGGAAACAAGAGCTGGATTAGAAGGAATGGTGAGTCTACCAGTGCTCCCATGAGAGAATAGAGAAATGCAAGAGCTAGAAGATCACATGTATCCTCAAGTGAGGATGGTTCACAAAATAGAGTTTCTAGATCAGAAGGTGGTCACTCTGAAGAGAGATTTTATGATACCCCTGAGGCTACATTTCAGGATAAAGGTCCTTTGCCTGCAGGTCAAAATGAAAAAAAATGAGATGTGGGTTTGGAGGTTGACTTGGATCTTGATGAAGATCAATTTAGAAGAGAACCCATGAGACATAGGCAGGTCCATTACCCATATCAAAATCTTCCTGATATGGATGTGTCATCTGGTTCTGATGACATTATGGTTGATCCTGATGACTTGAATGCACTGAGGTTGCAGTTGGCAGAGCAGGATGCCATACATAAAAGATTACAGGAAGAGAGAGAGGCTGAAAAGGTAAATGCTTTGATAGAGAGGCAGTCTCTTCTGAGAAAAATAAATGACATGAAGGAGAGAAACAAAATGCTTGTTTCTGCTCTTAAAACATTGACGCATGATGTGTTTGGTGATCTTGATGCCTTGAGGAGTGAGCAAGAACGCTTACTGCAGGATCATGAATTTGAAAATGAGGGCCCTGTGGTTAGACAAGTGCAAAGTTATGTCCCTTTGCCTAAAGATAAGGATGGGCATAGGATCACTAGACTTGCTGTTATCATTAATGAGAAAGGAAAGCAGAAGATGGTGGGTGACCAAGCAAGCAAACCAGTAACAATACCAGGGATCCCACCACCTGATTCAAATAAGGATACTGAAATGGAGAGAAGGAGAAAAGAAGATGAGGACCTTGCAAGAGAACTAGAGAGAGATGAGGTTGACGCTGCCATTGCAGAAAAGAAAAGGAAGATCCAATTTTTGCGGGCTTCTTCAGCTAATGCTCTTGGCCCATCTGCTACTGAACTAGGTATGCCATCTATGACTACTACTTTTCCACTTAGTAATGCTACTAGTTCTTTTCCTTCTTCATCTACTAGGATAGGTGCAGATCCTAGGTAGCAGTCAAATGCACAGATAAATGTAGATGCTAATGTTGATCCTAGGGAGAACACTAGTTCAAGCTTTCAAAGAAGACCTATGCAATTAGAAGGCTATAGGCAAATAAGTTTTGATGGAATTCCTGGCTATCCAAATGCTTTTCCAAATGATATTAGAGATAATGTACCTAAGTTTGCTGATAATAATGCTATTAGTTGTGAGGAGCATCTTAGGTTATTTGTTGATATGCTTAATGATTATGAGGTAGAGCATGAGGATGTTGTCATGAAATTATTTGTTCAATCTCTAATGGAGGATGCTAGAGATTGGTTTAAGAGGCTTCCTGATAAGTTTATTGATACTTGGGACGCTTTTGAGAAATGTTTCAAAGAGCAGTATGGTGATATGCCTAATGCTAGCTTCATGTTGAATGAATTCAATACCATAAGGAAAAATCAGAATGAGTCTGCCGCTGAATTCAACATGAGATTTCAGAAAGGTATGCACAAGTTGTTCCAAGTCATGCGGTTGGATGACAATGTCTATCTGACTACATACTTCAATGCATTTGATGGGAAGATGGGATATTTATTGAGGGATAAAGAACCAAGAACTCTTAGGGATGCTTTTAGGATTGCTATCAATATTGAGAACAACATGAAAATATCAAGAAAGTTGGGTGGAAAGAGAGATGACCCAAAGTTATTTGGGGACAGGAAATACAAAAAAGAAAATGATAAGAATGTTGGATCTAGGAGGCAAGAAGAAGATAAGTTGGATAAGGTGCTTAATGCATTGAAGGATTTGAAGGCACCTGCAAATAGGAACATCAGTGCTCCTACCAATGAGAGGCCTCGGTTCAACAATAATTTCGGTAAGCAAAATAGATTGCAGAGTTACCCCTACAACACCCAATGGAAGGATGGCAAGCCTATTGTCCCTATTGCAAGAGGAAACAATGACAGAGGTGTCCCTGACCCTCTACATAAAGCTTCAATAAATGTCATGGAGAATGTACCATGGTGTGTTGCATGCCAGTCCCCTCATTCTGCAGAGCATTGTGTGGTTGCACAATCTATGGTTGCAAATCAAGATTGTGGCGATGAGGAAATCGAACAAGAAGAAGAACAAGATGATGTTGGTTGCAACATGGCTTCTTCATGTCTAGGATATGAAGATGATTCTGATTTTGATGAAGAGGTAGATGGGAATGTGAAGAGACATAATCAGGCCCTTTTTCATCAAGAGGTTTTTTCTGATGGTGAATGCGTTGATTAGAGAACATGTAACATGAACTCTTCTCCCAAGCCAGTAAATTTGAGAAGACCTTCTAGAGAAGAGATGGAGAGGATTACTGCAAAAATGATTGCCCAGGTGCAAACTAGAGGCATGGTGGCAAGGAATACAAATGAGAAAGATGCAGGAATGTTTATAAAGAGTACCAACTCTGGAGAACCTAATGAGAACAAATCAAAGGTTGATCACATGGTGAAATTCAAGAAGGTAAAAGGTAAACATTGCGAGCCTAAGGGAGTTGGAATTGAAAAGGTCTCTAGTGAGGTTGAGAAGCTAGTTAACACAATGGCTAACGTTGAAAAAATGAAGGTGGTCAATACACCTAACATGTCAGACAAGCAAAAAGATGTTAAGGTAGTGCAGATTGAGATTCCTGCTTCTGCCCCTGTTGACAGGTTATCTGTATTGTCATAAATTACAGTTAAGGTTCCATTGTTAGAATTGTTGAGGATCCCTGAACATAAAGATAAGGCTATTGCATGGGTTGGTAATACTCACAAAAATGATACTTCATGCAATGGATCTCAGGATAAAGCTTTGAAGGATGTTGCTGCTCAGGGAATTGTGTCTCAAATTCCTCCAATATATTTGGATAGTTCTGTCAATGCCAGCCTTGAAAATATTGACCCATTCTTCTTAAGTGTTCTTGTGAATGGGATGAAATTAAGAAATTGTATGATTGATAGTGGTGCCTCTAATACTATCATGCCTTTCAAAATCATGGAGAGGTTGGGCCTTAAAGTTGATACAGTGCAGGGAAAGTGTTGTGCAATAGATCAGAGGGAGGTACCAGTCATTGGGACTATCAATGCAATGCCATATAGGATGGCAGTATATCCAGAGAAGGAGCTAACAATGAGTATTTTGGTGGTGGATATCCCCCCTCATTATGGGATGTTGCTATCTAGAAGATGGAGTGCTACCATGGGTGGAAGTTTACAGTGTGATTTGTCCTATGCAACTTTCAAGATTGATGAGCAGTTTGTCAAGATGGAACGAGAGCCAAGAGTATGCCACATGATTGAGAGAAACATAGATAATGAAACTACATGTTTTGTGGATACTGATGTAAATGCTTTTAGGGCAAAGATCCATGTATTTGAAAATGAACATATTTTGTCACCTATTTCTACTAAGGTAGGTGCTGACTCTGTGAAGGGTGATTTGTGGGTCATGTACTTTGATGGTGCAAACTGCAAAGATGGTGCAGGAGTAGGTATTTTACTTATTTCTCCTGATGGAAACACCTACAAGTTCTCTTTCACATTGAATTTCTTTTGTACCAACAATATAGCAGAGTATGAGGCCTTGTTGTCAGGATTGAGGTTGGCACAAAAGCATGGTATAAAATGCATAAGTGTTATTGGTGATTCTGAGTTGGTGGTGTCCCAAGTCAGCTCAGTGTATGCTTCCAAGAATAGAAGGTTGAAACAATATAGGAATGCAGTGTGGGATTTGATTGAGCATTTTGATGCATTCAATATTGAATGGAGGTATAGGAGTAACAACAAGATGGCTGACTGTTGGCCAATATTGCATTCAATCCTAATGATGTTACTTTCTCTGGTATTTCTAAAGTTGAAATTCAGGCCAGGCCTAGTATACCAGACAATATTGAGAATTGGCAAGTTTTTGATGATGATAATGATATTTTGAAGTTTATGGATTGCAAGGATTAGTATCATGGTTAGGAACTTGATTGTTCAGCCCTGGTTGAGTGAATAGAAGGAAGGGAGGTTGTCTTAGGCAATGAGGTCATTCAGCTTAGAACTAACAAGGTGCCCAAGGGGCTTGTTGTTTTGGAGACTGTCTTTGACAACCAAGATAGAGTTGAAAAGAATATCAAAGGAGAAGATCATGTTGATCTTGAGGAGATAAATCTTGGATCACATGAGGCACCTAAGAAAGTATACATTGGTAGAGATATTTCTCAAAAGGTAAGGAGACCTTTGGTTGAATTATTGAGGAAATTCAGGCATGTTTTTGCATGGTCGTATGATGACCTAAAGGTTTATAGAGAGGATTTATTTTAGCATGTTATTCCATTGAAAGAAGATGCTAAACCTTTTCGGCAAAAACAAAGGCTTATTAATCCTACTTTGGCACCCAAGATGCAAGAAGAATTAATGAAGTTGAGAGATGCTGGCATTATTAAGCCTATAAGGCATTCTTCTTGGGTGTCAAACCTTGTTCCTGTAAGAAAAAAGAATGGTGACATCAGGCTTTGTGTGGACTTCAAGAATTTGAACATCAGCTCATTGAAAGATAACTATTGTTTGCCCAATATGGAGGCTATGTTGCAGAGAGTAACCGGATCAGAATTGATGTAATGATGGATGGTTTCTCTAGCTACAATCAGGTCATTATTAAGGAATCAGAACAATTCAAGATAGCCTTTACAACACCTTGGGGAACATATGTTTATGTGAGAATGCCTTTTGGTCTCACAAATGCTGGTGCTACTTTTCAGAGGGCAATGGATGTTTCCTTTTCAAATTTCATTAATGATTTTCTTGTTGTGTATCAGGATGATTTAACTTCCTATTCCAAGATGGAAGAGGACCATTGTGCTCATTTAGAGAAAATATTTATGAGGGCTTGGAATTTGGCATTTCATTAAACCCAAGGAAATGTGCTTTTGGTGTCACAGAAGGTAAGTTGCTTGGCCACTTAGTTGGGAAGCAAGGAGTGAGAATTGACCCAGAGAGGGTAGTAGCAATTGATAAAATTTAGAGGCCAAAGAATGTTAAAGGGATTCAGTCCTTCTTTGGTCAGGTCAATTTTCTAAGGATGTTTGTGACAAACTTTGCAGAGGTTACTAGACCTATCTCTAAGATGTTGAAGAAGGGATCTATAATCAATTAGGAGGGTGAGTCTGATGAAGCTTTCAAGAATATCAAGAAAGCTATCAAAGATGCACCAGTGCTAAAGGCACCTGATTATAGTGTCCCAATGCATATCTTTTCTTTTGCATCCTTTCACACTATTGCTGTAGTTTTGTTACAAAAGAATAAGGATGGTTTTGAGCAACCTATTGTATTTTTCAGTAAATCTTTGTAGGCTGCAGAATTGAAGTATGACATAAATGAGAAATAGGCTTATGCACTTGTGAAGGCAATCAAGGCTTTTAGATGTTACTTGATGGGAGCAGTTATGATTGCTTTTGTGCCAAGTGCAGCTGTGAAGGATATTTTCTCACAGCAGGAGGTGTCTAGAAGAAGATGCAGATGGATCAATAGGATCTAGGAATTCAATGTTGAGATCCAGATCACTAAATTGGTTAGAGGATAGGGATTGGCAAAGTTGATGGCTCAATCCAATCTAGATACAAACCAGGTAAATCATTCTGAAATTGATTATGCATGTGATATGGATGATTGTATTTGGTATCAAGATATTATTTACTATTTGAGAAACATGAGATGTCCAGATAGTATGAATGATAATCAAAGGAGGACATTGAAGTTACAGGCCATCAAGTATGTGATTGTGAAATGTAAGCTATATAGAAAAAATCTGGATTGCATACTGTTGAAATGTGTAGATGAGAATCGGGCTAATCTATTGTTGAAGGAGATGCATGAGGGAGTTTGTGGTGGACATTATATGGGTAAAACAACTGCTCATAAGATCTTGAGAGTAGGATTTTGGTGGCCCACAATCTTCAGGGATGCAGAACAATTGGTAAGGAGATGTGATGCTTGCCAAAGGTTCTCTGGTAAGCTTAAATTTTTAGGTAATTTACCATTAAAACCAGTAGAAGTTCAGGCTCCTTTCCAGCAGTGGGGAATTGATTTCATAGGGGAGATACCACACAAGTCAAGTGGAGGACATTCTTGGATCTTAGTTGCCACTGATTACTTTACAAAGTGGGTAGAAGCTGTACCTACAAGGAATGCAACTAGTAGGGTGGAAATTAACTTTCTGATGAATAATGTTATTACAAGGTTTGGGTGCCCTGAGAGGATAGTGAGTGACAATGCTATGTGCTTCAGGTCTGCCGAATATAAGGACTTTTGCAAAGGTTTGGGAATTCAAATTTCTAATTCCTCACCTTATCATCTGCAAGGAAATGGTCAAGCATAATCTACTAATAAGGGCTTGATTAAAATCTTGAAGAGAATTCTGGAAAAGAATAAGAGGGCATGGAATTCAAAGCTGCCATTAGCTCTATGGGCTGATAGGGTAACTGTGAAGAAGGAAATTGGTTGTGCACCATTTGACCTGGTGTATGGAATTCATGCTAGAATACCTCAGAATAATTTGTTGGAGATGTACAAGTTTTAGCAGTTGTATGATGATGACATTGATGATGAGATACAGTTGAGAATTGAGGACCTCATTAGGTTGGATGAAACTAGAAAGGAATCAGTTGCAAGGAATGCCAGATTGCAGTTGCAGGTTAAGAATCTATATGATAAAAAGACTGTTGACAAAAGGTTTGAGCCTGGTGATTTGGTGTTTGTTTGGAATGCCAGATTGGAGGATAAGGGGAAGCATGGTAAATTTGATCCCATCTGGTTAGGGCCATATCTAATTCATGAGAAATGGGGCCAAGATTCTTACATCATCAAGGATTTTGATGGTGATCTTCAGGAGTTGCCAGTTCATGGACAATTCTTGAAGCAGTACTTCATTTGAGGTACTTTATTTTCCATGAACAGTAGTTAGGGTTGTACATCTTGTAAATTCTTGTATATAGGTTGCTTGCCCCTACCCTATTTTGCCCTAGTCTGTCAGTTTTTGGTCCTGTTGCTTGGTCTTGCCCTACTTGTTCCTTGCTCTCTGCAATTTTGTCCTGTGGGATGGTCTGCTTTTACCAGTGATTCTGAGTCCTTGCTATGCCTGCAGGAGGCATACTTCCCCAGACAGAGCCACTGTTAGGCCTTTTTTCTGTCATTGCAAAATCTTGTGATGTTGGCCTGTTCCATGCAATGTTTTTGTTTTGCTGTCCTACCGTGCCTTCAATCTCAGTCTTGACAAGCGATGAAAATCCACTTGGTTTTATGGTATGTGCTCCTGCCTTGTGCTCTTTGTGTGTCACCTTGCTTCAGCCCAAGTCGCGTCTGCTAATGTGCAAAACCCAGTAAGATTTTTGAGTTTCAAGGTCCGTGGGAAGCATTTTTAAAAGTTTTGCCTCAGTGTCGAAAACCCACAGTGTTTTCAAAATTCCATGATGTTTTCGATCTTTTACTGATAACTTGCATTGTTTTTGACCCCCTGTGCTTCCTATTTTGTGCACTTATCTTATGGTGCCGAAAACTTTGTGTGTTTTCGATGTTCCCTCAACTGCGCAAGCTCAATGTGGATGGTGGGCCCGGGTTTTCAAAGGCTCTCCTCCTGATTGGCTGTCGCATGGCTGCATGTCAGACTTTTCTGACATGCAATCATGCGACTGCTTGCCACTTGGGCGTGCGGGTCCCAGTTCTTGTTCGGCTGCCTGGCGGTTTGCTTTGCTTTAGTGTGCAAGTGCGATGGATGGTGGGGCCCAATCTTTGTAGGGTGTTAGTCGTGCTTTCTCCAAGTCTCCGGGCGGTTACTTTTTCTATCGAGCGACCTGGTGACTATGTAGTCATGTGGTCTCTTCATGCTTGGCAGTTAGCCCTTAACATCTGGTGACTTGGCTGGTGGTTAGTCGCGTAGTCGTTGAATGCTTGGTGGTTTGTATCTTCTTATGTTTCCAGCACGGTTAAAGTTTAGATAGGATCAATGGTTGCCGCAAGTTCGCATGGTGAAGATGCACGAGGTCTATTTCTTGCACTTTCGCAACAACCGTCTGATCCTCCAAAAGGATGAGGCTTCTTTGGTGTGGTCCCAAAGGTGGACATGTGGCTGCTTGTGATTGGCTGTCGCATGGTCGCATAGCCTAGTTTTTGGCTATGTGATCATGCGACTGATTGACACATGTCCGTGGCAGTGAGTTGGTCTATGTCAGTGGGGCACGCATTGAAAGGCTTTTAATCAACGGTCAGCGTATAATCTCAAGGAATATTCTCAGCATTTGAGATCATGCGCCATCCGTCAATTTTATTCCATCTTGCTAGGTTGTTTGTTATCCGCAGTGGGTCCGGTGTGACATGTCTACATAGGTGGAAGTTTCTTATTGGTCGACCTGGATGTGCTTAGAAGTGGGGTTGTTGTTGGCGGAGTTTGTGATGAGGATGGATCCTACGGCTAGCATAAGTTCTCATGGGATTTGTCAGAGCCATGAGATCTTACACCAGCCGTTCATTTTCAAAGGCTCGTGCAAGGTGGGTCCTGCATCAGTATGACCAGGCATGGATCAACGAATGGTTTAGTGACATGTGGCTTCGGGCGGGCCCAGTTGGAGTCTAGTGTTTGGCAGTCCGGATAAAAGGTGGCGGTGCCGATAAGATGTTGTCTTATCGTGCATTCATGAGATGATTTGGAGATTCTCTATTTTTTCTGGCGATTGCGCGAATGATGGTCAGGAAGTTGCTAAGTGTTTAGTGAATTGGTGAAGGTCCTTTGTTGCCAATTCGCTAAGTCTAGTGGGGCATCTTCTAGGTGCTGAGGTGGATACATGAGGTGGGTCCAATACTTAGGGGCAGGCAGCGATTGCAGTGTGTTGGTGGGTTGTCGCATGATCGCGTAGCCCGTCTCCATGCTATGCGATCATGTGATAACTATTGAGATATCGTAGTTGCGGAGTTAGCCCGAGGTGCCTGGATGAGTTAGAGTTGTGAAGCCCAGGAAAGATAAAGATCGATGGCAGGGATATAAAGTTGATCTTAGTTCGAATCGTGACCGCTGATGAGATGGGCACCAAAGATGTAGCCATTTGTTTTCAAATTCAAATCTTCTAAGGGTTTGCAACAACAAGAAGGATTGGTTTTAAATGCTTTAGCGGCCTGATTGGATTTGTTTGGTGTTGCGATGTGGTCCAGGGTCTATGCGCTTAATTGCAGAAGTTGGTTTTATACCTAGTAAAGGATAGTCTTGGCTTGAAGTGTTTTTGTAGTGAATTTTGTGACCGTTTCTAGTAGGTTGGGTGGTTGAAGCCCTAACCCTAGTCATCTGTAGCTTGTTGTAGATTTTCAAGATGACTAGGGGGTATAAGTTGCAGAATTTTGGATTTTGTAAGGTTTCCAAAACATTGTTGCTTTTGGTCCCTATTTTTTGACTGTAATAGACTGATAGAGGTTTGATTTGGTGTCTTTTCTCAGCTTTGTGTCATTCTGATTGTATGTTGATTCTGGATTTGTTAATGAAAACATCATTGAATCCCAATCTTGTATCTTGTGTATGTCTTATTTCTTATCTCTGAGCTCATATATGTTAATATCACAAAGTGTGTTAATGTATGGTAAACAAAGAGTATTTTGAATTCATCTCTGAGTTTCTAACAAAGTTAGGATTAAAGCCTTTTAGGTGAATTCAGTGAGTTTGCAGCCAGGTGTAGAATTTGATGTCCTTGTGCTTGAGGGAAAGAGGTAATAGGCAAAGCACTTACCCTGGGTTCCATTGTGTTTGACTTAAGGTTTTTAGTTGAGGTATATAGTTGGGTGACCCTTAGCCCTGGGATAAGGCACTGGTCTTTTCTCTTGAAGTTTCATGGTTAACAACCACACAAACACAAACATCATTTGATAAATCTTTAACAATCTTATATGAGATATAATGGAATATTGTTTTAGACTCCTTTAGAGAAGTGAGTCAAGGGTACACCCACCTAAGCATTGAAGCTCAAAGAGTAGAAGGATCCTTCGATCCTTGTTAGTTGGCCCTCTTCCTTGTGGACTTTGGAGTGGTGATAGAGTCAGAGTTTCATTTACATTATCCATCAAAGTGTAAATCTGCAAGTTGAAGATCAAAGGGAATAATCCACAACCAACAATAGGTACATATCCTAACCCAAAGGCTGGAAAACAAAAGCCCCAATACATTCATCCCAACAATCACAACATCTCTGAATGCATCGGATGGAAGTTTATACTCATCACTGCTAGAGTATATCAATAGAATAATAAAAACTTAGAATTACACACTCAGTTTGATCCTTTTAATCTGGAACAAAAGTTCATCTAACAAAACATGTAGTTTAAACTCAATAACTTGAGTTTATGAACCTTAATAACAAAATATAATTGAATAGTCAAAATCTCAAACAATAATTTAGCCTCAATTATCCTTCGAATATTCTAAAACATGATCATGCCCTGAGAATGCAACTAGAGGACTAGATTCCTGGATCCCTATAACTGAATCACATACAAAGTGCATATTTTATAAGGAAAGAAGAAAATTGCACATTGATTTAATCTACATTAGTAATAATAGAAGCCCTAAACAACAAAAATACAAACCATGAATAGTCATAAATGATTAATAGATTTATAAAGTATCACCAGTCTATGTAAGTACTAGATACAAATAGAGTATTGTACATAAAAAATAGTTCAAGGTAATATAAAACAATGACAAATATATAGTCTAAAGTAGTGATAATACAAAAATACCAGAGGGCCTGAAGAAGCCAAAATGCCAATGGATATTCATTTCTCTGTTCTGATTTATCAAAATTAGACAGTTTTTCATTGCTTGGTGAATTTTTTGTTTACTTAGTGCCTCTAGTTTTTTAAACAACTACACGCTCACCATCACATTGTGGTGGATTCTGAATATCTGAATGCAGATTTGAGACTGAAAACATGTTTTTCCCCTCTTATCAAAAACTTGATTCCATATTTTATTGTAGCCACATAATGTAAGAGCACCTTTCCTGTATAATATCTAACTCTTCAATGAAATCCATAGTGAAGGCAATGATCTAAGCAAGAACCAAGAAATGAGGATAAAGTATGGAACATTTTCCCTAGGATGTGGAAAAGAAAAACAAGCACCAAAAGCTGTAACATTTGGTCAAATACACAAAATTGCTTCTGCTTATATTAGTCAAGCATAGGTGTCTAGAAGCAAATACTACTTTCCAATATTCATCCGTGTCATCTACTTTTCAAATACTAGCACACATAGATCTAACATTATTATCTCACACAACTATTATTATCGAAAACCAATCAAATGAAAACCGAAACCCTAGTGCATACCAGTCGAATGAAAACTAAAAACCTAGTGCATACCTTCCTTCGACGTCTGTTGTGAAGACCAGAATATGTGCAATGCATTCCTTCAAATATCATTGTGAAGACGGTTTGCCTTTGCACCATAATGATGTCCGCTCTGAAATGCGAATGCTTTTGGTTCATAACATGTTCGCTATGAAATGCGAATGCCATAAAAAAATGGACAAATAACAAAGTGGACGCCAAAGCAATAATTATTTGGCCCACAGACCCGATGATATTTTATAAAACGGGACTTCCAAAAGTGGAATTTGGCCCTCAAATGCCAATTACACCTTTTCGGATGGAAGTTGTTAATGCTCATTTTTAACCAAAATGAGCATTAACACATTCCTATCCCATTTTTATATTGCACTGCCAAACTGAGGATTCAACGGTTTTGGGCATTAACAAATGCCAATTCCATGCAAATGCTGGAAATGGTCCGCTACCAAACGAGCCCTTATTATTCATGAAAATGAATATGACATTGAATTCATTATTTATTAACTATTTAATGTGGAAAATATCTCATATTTATTAATTGGTGAACTTAAGGGGCTTTGTCATGAATGGTTCATAAGACATAACACTTAGTGAAGGTTTTGTAAATGGGGTTGCAAGTAGAGTGATTTTAACCATGGAGGAAACTATATAGTTAAGCACACTCAAACTGGAGCAGTGCAGGGATGGGTGACCTATCGGGAATTCTAGCTGCTTCACCTTTGTGAGCATCACCTAGATCCAATGACTGCTAAGTGTTCCATTCATTTTAATGAGAAATGGGTTTGTGTGAACCACTACCCATGAAACATGGGTCAATGAGTTTAACTTGTACCTCTTACTTATCAAATGAATAGAACAGTGATGCAAAGATCTATTTGTATATGATTATTACTATCCTAGCTGCCAATTTGGTACATAAGCCCCACTCATTATCTGCCCTCACATTTGTTTTGGCTTTTACTTTAAAATTATTTTGTTTATGCATGTACTTTCTCAATTGCTTTCAAATAATTTTGATGCCAAAGATTAGATTTAGATTTATTTTTGTGCCCGAGGCATTTATTATTTTAAATTGAAACTTTCTTTTTTTTGGTTCATCAATGATCCACAGTTCTACAAAGACAATGTACTTTGTGCAACCATCCATTCAAATTCCACCCATTTGTTCGTTGGCAACAGAAATAAGATGTGACCTCATATTTGCAAGTTGATGCTTAAAAATTGCGAGCTTTTTTACTATTACCTACAAACAGATGTATTTTGTTTTTTATTTTTATTCTATATACTTTTTACTATCATTTTCTTCGGTGTGTTTCTTGGTTTAATAATTTTATTATTGAGTTTTACCATTATTTACAATATGTTATTGTACTTGTCATAGGACGCTGCTAAGCCCCATGCACTATTGCCCAAACTTCAAAGACAAGAAATTACGACGGATTTTGGTGAAATTTTCAGCATCCATTGTTTATGATCTACATGTTTAGTGGTGGAAAATTAAAAAAAAATTACAAAAAAATCACTTTATTTTTGCAAATCTAAAAATAAATAAAAAAAGAAAGATGACATTTTTTTTGTCATTTTGTATGGAGCTTACTCCATGCCATATATTATTACATTCACTTGTGCCCAATTAGTCAATTAATTTTTAATTTTCAAAATAGCCATAATTTTTATTAAGTTCAAATTTATATTTTTTAAGTTTTTAAATAAAAAACTTATTTATTTACAATATTATTGCTTGAAATGAATTTTTGTTATAAGGAGACTTTTTTGGAGGCACAAATTGCTTCCTCCAATATAAATTTATTTTAATTTATATTGTCATTTTTTACAATTTAATTAAAGACCTATTGTATAATATAACATAATCTATATTTATTTTAATATTTTAAAAAAAATATTTTAAATTTATAATATATTAATTATACATCAACAAATATTTATGTTGAAAAATTTTGCAAATTTATTTTTACTTATAGTTATTATTTTTTCTTTACAAAATATTAGGAGTTAAGTTAAAATATATTGAATATCTTATTTGATGATATTAAAATAATTTTATTTTTTAAAATTTATTTAAATTTAGATTAAATAAAGTGCAAAATGACAAGTAAAATTAGTTAAATATAATTTTAAAGTAGCTAAATTAAAAAATAAAATTATTTCTTATTATTATAATTATATAATTTTATATTAAATATAATTTCTTATTAAAATATAATTAATTTATTAGAATAATGAGGAGCGAGGAGCAAAAATTTTGATGCGAAGTCGGATGAATATGCGGTGATGTGGAGGAGATTTTTCTCCTCCATGTGATTTGTCTTTCTCTCTCCTCTATTTTTTTCCTTGTGTTTCCTTTTATTTTGGCAGTTGCTTATTTTCTATTTTATCTCTACCCTTCGTAAGCATTTGTTTCCCCTACATGACTGCTTATGTGGTCTACCCTCGGCTCTTGATGGAGCCAAAGTCAGTCGCCACACCATTAAATACCCCTAGCCCTGAGGTTTTAGCCCACTCTCCGCCTAAGAAGACCTTTACCAGGATAGTTGCTCCTACCAGTAATGGCATCTCTTTTGCTGCGAGATTTATTCCGGCTCATAGAGGCGAGGGCCCCAACGAAGAGGGTAAGATCCCTATCAGTGCCTTGGATGATTCTTTCATTTCCCCAAACGATGAAATGTTGAATGAAATTACTTTGGAAAAAAATAGGTTAAGCAATACAACTGTTTTCTTTGCTTGTGTTGATGTAGAAAGATGCCCACCAAGGAAATTTATTGATGACTGGTTTTATAGCCTATGGAACCTGAAACTAGGAATGAAGATCTCCTTTTATAGGTAAATTCAGCGAGGGCTTTACATAATTTTCTTTAGCAATCATGAGTCTCAACTTGAAGCCCTTAAGCGAAACTACTAGATGGTTGGGAAAACCTCTTTTCGTGTCCTAGCCTAGTCTCAGGAGGTAGTCAATGAAGATGTCCTTGCACTTTCTTGCCCTAGGTGGGTCATTCTAAAGGATGTCCCTCCTTTCCTTTGGAAATTTTTACCTCAACTTCTAGAAGAGTATGGTAAAATAATTTGAATAGATGAAACCACTCGTCTAGTACCTAACCTTGATGCTAGGGTTCTCATTTTAATTAAGCTTGGAATTGATATATCCCTCCTAGCCTAAAACTTAACATTAGTGGGGACATATTCATTTTCCCTGTGGAGATTCTTATTGGGTTAAATGCTTGTTTTCTCTGTAAAAGAGAAGGGCATCTTAGAAAGAATTGCCCTATTATTATCAACCATAGGAAACCTATGGTTAGCCTAACTGAGATATTAGGAAACCCTAATAATGGTTAAAATTCATTGGCTAACACACATAATCTAAAGATAAATGCTTCTAGTGATAATCTTACATTGTCATCAGCTTCAATCACTCCTAATGATAACCATAAGAATCCCATTGCCTCTACCTAAGCATCTGGCTCATTGTCGGGCAATGTGGTGCAATGTGTGGATAATAACACACCTAAGATCCCTGAAACATCTAATCCTAGGGATTTAGCCTTTCCTAAGCCACCAATTTCTAGTGAATTTCAAACGGTTTCGAAAAGGAAGCGTAGATGAAAAAATGCTCAACAACTTGCGCTTGAGCAAATTCACAGTGGCAATCCCAGAACTAACTTGTTTGCAATTTTCAATAGTAGTTCTATGCTTGTGATTGAAGATGCCCCTCATAATTCTCTGAAAGATAACTCAAACAGAGTAGATATTAATAACGATATTGATATGACCATGAAGGATAACTCTGATAATAATATGGGTATACCTGAGTCACATATGTGCCTTGGTCCTGGTTCTATTCCTTCGTCAGGGGAAACTCCTAAGGATATCATTACTAAACCCCCATCCTCCTTGCTTAACGAAATTGAAGATAATTTGGTTATTGAAGTTATTTATGCTAAGCCCAAATAGAAAGCTGACTCTCTGATCCCTGCCCCCTCTACTTTCCAACTCCATGAATATTCCATCAAAGGCAAGCTAGAATCTAAAATTTACCATGCTAGGATAAGTGAAGATGACGATGAGATTATGAAGAGCTCATCTACTAACAAGAAGAAAGGCAGACCTATCAACTCTAAGAACAAAAAGAAGAATGGAGATCTTTTCTGTCTCCCTAGTAGCTCTCTTAACCATATTTCCCCATGAAGTTCATCTCATGGATCGTTAGAGGCCTTGAGTCTCCTGATCACAAGTTTATCATTAAGAGATTTATGAATTGTCATAATAATATTAATTTTCTGATGCTGCAAGAGATTAAAGCCATAGGTTTTTCCCTTGATATTGCCCTTGATTGTGTTTGGAAAGATGTGTTTAGGATCATTACTAACCATCCTAAAGGAAAAAGTGGAGTTGCCCTTTTTCTTAGCCCTAAATGGACAAGATATATTATTGACTCATGTATCTCACCTTGTAATAGAGTGGTATGGGTCACATTAACCTTTAACGGCTCCTCCTTTGGTGTGTGCTCCTTGTTTTCTCCTAACAACTACAAGGAAATAATTTTCCTTTGGGATTGGATGGCCACCCTGCCTAGTATTCCTTGGATTATTGGTGGCGACTTTTACATGATTGAGAAAACTAATGATAAGATTGGAGACACCCCTTTTGAATGGAAGGGCCCTAAAAAAACTCATTGGGATAGGTTTAAGTAGCATCTCCAATTATTTGACCCACTTGATGGTATTAAATCTAAAACTTCAACCCTTTGGTACACTTGGTGTAATTTTCAACAAGGACCTAACCGCATCTACTCTATACTTGACAGGTTTTATGCTAACAAAAATTTATTTTCCTTCTCCCCTAATCAGTATAGAATTTCAGTTGCTACCCTCCCTACTACTCTTTCTGACCACTACCCCATCTTAGCCAACATTAGTATTAGATATTCATTCTAGCCACCTTTCCGGTGAGTCAGAAGTTTATCCTTAATTCTTCCCTTTTAGGTGATTAGGATGTCCTTATTGCCTTAAAGATTATTAAAATTTTTAACTTGCAAAACAAGTCTGTCTCTCATACCAATAGATGGAATTTGAATATCTCCTCTTGGTAGAAGATATTCCAAACCTTTGGACAAAATAAGGCCAAAGATTATAGATGTACGGAGAATATGCTTACTAATCGCCTACACTTGTTAGAAAGCAGAATACAGTCTCAACCCACCTCCCCTGCTTTATTCGAGCAAGTCTCTCTGGCTAGGGATTCCCTTAGGAAACATCAGCAAGTTAAAATTAGAGGTGCCTTTATTAGAGCCCGCAATCATTGGCTTCAATATGGTGATAAAGGTTCCAAACTCTTCTTTAACCTTCTTAAGCATAAGCAGAGTAAAGAAAGAATCAATAGAATTATTGTAGAAGATAAGGAGATCCTAACTCTCCATGACATTACTAATGCTTTCGAGATGTTCTACAAAACTCTTTTTACCTCAATAGATACTGAGGTCTTGAAAGACATCAAGAATAGATGCATAGGTCTCATCCCTAATATGGTTTCTAAGAGTGACTCCCTCCTTCTTCAGGCTAAGGTTTCTCTTCAAGAAATTTTTGATGCCATTTGAAATCTTAAGGACAACAAAGCCCCTGGCTTGGATGGGCTCCTTGTCAAATTCTATAAAGCTAATATTGACTAGATCACTCAAGACCTTCATGACCTATACTATGAAGCTTTTGTTAATGGTACCTTAGGGAATTCTATTAACATGGACATCGTCAAACGTATCCCTAAAATGGTGACAAAGCTCTTATTAAAAACTAGCATCCTATTACTCTTGTTAACATCTCCTATAAGATCCTTGCCAAAGTCTTGGCCTCTTGCCTTGAAAAAATTCTTCCCAAGTTCATTTGTTCTACCAAACATGATTCATCAAGGGTAGGTATATACTTGAAAACCTTGTGAGTAGGTGGGAGGCTATGGAATGGGCCAAGACCTCTAAGCAAGATGCTGCTATGTTTCTTGTCGACTTTGAGAAAGCATATGACAGGGTGGAATGGGATTTCATCCTCATGATGCTTAGTGCTTTTGGCTTCCCCAGTATTTTCTACAAGTATGTCCAAATCCTTCTCAAGGATGCTTCTGGTCTGATTGAGGTTAATGGGAGCTTTTCCTAACTCATCCCGCTCTCTCATTCCATTAGACAGGGCTGCCCCCTTGCCCCTGCCATGTTTGTTATTGCTTCAAATGCTTTATTTTACCTCCTAAGAGATGATACCCTTTCCCCTAGAGTCCATGGTATTACTCGGCCTAATGATTCTGAACTAATTAACATCCAGTTTTCTGATGATACCTCTCTCTTCTTGGAGCTCTCAAGACATAACATTCAGAGCCTCAATTAGAAATTAGATATCTTTGGTAAAGCCTCAAGGGCTCGTATCTTTAGTTCCAAATCTGCTATGCTTGGTTGGAAAGAGAAACCCCCAGACTGGCTTGAACACTTTGGCTATTCTTGGGGGGACCTAATAAGATTGTTATATATCTTGGTATACCTTTCTCTATTTCCTCTTCCCTTAAAGATATGTGGCTATGGGTTAAGGATAAGATTGACAAAAAGCTCAACAAATAGAACAATAGGGTTCTCTCCCTTGCGAGAAGGGTTCAAGTTTGTCAGAAAATCCTTTCTTCCTATAGCATATATTAATCCTCTACTTGGATGTTTATCAATTATCAAATCTTTGAAATTCAAAAGGCTATTTGACGTTTCCTTTGGTCTGATGGTAAAGGTAATAGGAAAGCTCATGCGGTTAAGTGGAGTTGGTGTCATATAGATAAAAAGCTAGGTGGGCTTGGTCTAAAGGATCTCAGACTGCAAGGAATGTCCCTTGCTACCAAATGGATCTTCCACACTCTTGAAGGAAATGAGCCTTGGAAGGTTCTTGTCAAAAATAATATCTAAAATGGTGTTCCTAAATCTGCCAAATCCTGGAAAGCC
This sequence comes from Chamaecyparis obtusa, assembly GCA_027943335.1. NCBI lineage: Eukaryota > Viridiplantae > Streptophyta > Pinopsida > Cupressales > Cupressaceae > Chamaecyparis > Chamaecyparis obtusa. Next base: position 174,008 of record BSBK01006038.1, on the reverse strand, counting down.
CTCCCAATTTGTGACCTCGTGGCTGGTCGGTTTCCTGTAATTGTTGAGGGAAATTGGGTCTTTAGGTCCATTTGGAAGGCTTGGGAACATGTGTGTGGTCTCATAGATAATTCTAATTTTGATTATAACCACACCATCAATAGGGAACGGTCTATTTGGTGGAATCTTTTTCATAACAATAAACCTCTTGCCCTAACTAAAGGTTGCTCCGCCAGGTACTAGTCTAATAAAGGAATCAATTATATCATGGACATCCTGGAACATAGAAATCTTATTAGTTGAGAGATTCTCTCCTGGGAGTTTGGTCTACCAAATTCCTATATAAGAACTTAAAACCTGATTATGACTGCCTATGCTTCCCTTAATCTTCCTAGAAACACTGATGTTGATTCTCATCGCTTCCTCACCTTTAGATGGAAAGATGGTTCCCTCCATACCAAAATCAAAGCTACAGATATCTATAAATTTATCAATCATGATACTTCTGTGACTAATCATATTAACTCCACCTGGTATGTTAACACCAGCTCGATTGACTGGCAGAAAACCTTTCATAAGTTGTGGAAATCTCCCATCCCACCTAAAATTAAATGCTTGAAATCTCCCATCACCAAACTTCTCTTGATACCTACCCTATTTGTAGAATGCCTGAGACTATGAGGCACATTTTCTTTGATTGTAGCTTTGCTAGAGAAATTTGGCTGATGTTTGGAATTTCTATTACTAAACATGTTTATACTCTTGATATTATTACTGGTTATATTTATGGGATTATAAAAGATGCTAACATTTTTTGGAAAATTTTGTTTTCTTTCATCTTTTGGTTTATTTGGAAATTAAGAAATGAGGATAAGTTTCAAGGCACTGATAGGTCTCTTATTGGTTCTCTTAGAAAACTCACTCGTTTCAAAATTGCTTCATAGGTTTTTTGCGTGATGAATTTGGAACGGGAAAAGTTGTTGAGGTTTCTTAGAGATGGACATGTCTCTATGTTCATTTATGAGATGAAGGATGTCTTTGAATGGGCCAGTATTGTGGATAACTAGACTGCATTTGATGAGGCGATTAAGAAGCTAATTCAGGATAACAAAGGCCCCAGTTTTGATAAACTAGATATGTTTACCCAGATCATGGAGCGGAAGAAGGTGGTTTGGATGGAGGGCTCTCTAGGCTGGACTACTTGGATTGAGAATCTGGATGATGTTCTTCATTAGGAGACTCCTCCCCTATTCTTTTTGGAGTTTTCTTTTATCACGTGTTTTGTTACATACTTTGCTCAAAATGTGTACTTACTAAAATTTTGATGAGTTGTTTTCTAGCTATTTTTTGGTAGTTGGTGGGTTGAGGCATAGCCTCCCTAGTATTGTTGTAATAACTTTTTAAACTCTCAATCTTTAATATAAAAAATTATAATTATATCTAATATTATAATTACAATTCATTTATAAATTAGAAGCCACATTATGGTTATACTTAATGGATAGGGCAATGAAGAAATAAAAGTGTTCTTTATATTATTTAGCTTAATTTTTAATCGACTTTTTAAAATTCTTCAAATTAATTATTTTTTGAAATTCTTTTTATTTTTACTTTGAATATTTTTATAATATATAAATATAATTATAAAAAGAAATAGTGCATTGTATATTAGAAATTTTAATATTTTAATATATTTTGATGATTACTATGTTTCAAAAGTTTTTTTAATAATATTTTTCAAATTTTATGTATAAATAACTAGTATATATATAGTGTGTAAATATGAATACAAAATAATAAATGTAGAATACAAATTATTCTATATAATTAATTAACATATATATATATAAGTGCATTATATATTAGAAATTTTAATATTTTAATATTTTAATATATTTTAATGATTACTATGTTTCAAAAGTTTTTTATAATAATATTTTTCAAATTTTATGTATAAATAACTATTATATATAGTATGTAAATATGAATACAAAATAATAAATGTAGAATACAAATTATTCTATATAATTAATTAACATATATATATATAGGTATATTTAAATTTCTAACAATATTATTAATTATTATTTTTTAAAGTAAAATCAATATACATGTACTATAAATTAAAGAAATTGATAAATTAAATTAATACATTAATTGTAAATTATTTAATTTTATTTTTAACATTTCAATTTTATTTATGGTTTAAGTTTTTGTTTTAATTATTTAAAAATAATAATATTTGGATTTGATATGTTTGTTTTGTATTTTGTTTTAAGTTTTAATTTATCTAAATGACTTTAAAATCTAAATGAAAGAGAAAAAATTATGGTTTTATGAATTAAACAATTAAATGTGAAATATTTAATACATTTAGATTTTGATTGAGGTAAAAATAAGTTTTGAAGGGGCCTCGAAACCCTGTACAAATATAAAATTTAATATTGATCAATAAGAGTTCCCAAAATACAATAGACCAACCAAACCAAAGGGCCAAAATCCCCAAGAAACACCCACAAAAAAATACTGCCAACAAAAGAATTTGACAAAGAAGCCTAGAGAAAAAAATCCCCAAATTGCTACACAAGATAAGCTATTATAGATCTGCAGCTGAAGGAAAGGGAACTAACCTTTAGTTCCCTTCGTATGGGATGAAGGGTCATGTCAAAAGAAGGAGTGGACTTCTTAGAATATTTTCCTTTAATAGTAATCCATCCTTCTTCAGTTCTAACAGCCTCATCCTTCCATCACAACAAGTCCAAAATGGAAGATCCAACACCCAACAATGGTGATGTATCTACTAGCAAAGTAGCCAGCATAGAACCAATAATAGACCCTTCCATGGAAGGAACAACAAAACCTGAACTAGCAATAACCATAAAACTTCTAGGTCAAGTAGAACCAACACCCACAGAGCCACTAGTAGAGATCCTGACACCACCCAGGAAAGAAAGACGAAGTCTAGGGCCATCAAAAGGGTGCACAAGACCAGAACCCACTACCACAGTAGATCTAGAAGGAGCAACATGATGTAGATCAAGGCCTGAGCTATCCACCACCGTATTAAACACCTGAGTGCCTAAATTAAGGACAAACTCCTTCCTAGACTGAGAAGAGATTTTCAGGACTGTGTAATGTTGGGTGGAGGCACCCTTCCACCAAGAAGGAGAATATTTATTCTTGTTGATACCCAAGCCACATTGGGCATAAATGTGGCCAGTCTTATTAAAATATTTTAGACACCTAAAAGGAATACCTTCATAGTCAAGCTGTTGGATCCAAGATCCCAAGGATGATTCCATTTTGATCTCAACTGGGAGACCCTTCGAGGAGTCAAGCACAACCAAAATACAGGCAAAAGTGGAATGATAAATATTAGAAGAACCATAATCCAACATCAAAAAGTCCCCCGAAGCCTCACCCACTTCCTCAAGGATGGAATCATGCCAAAGATGAAGGGGGAGATTAGGGAGCCTAACCCAAATAGGGATCTTGCTAAAGACTTTGGAGGAAGGATTGAAATCGAGGTGCTAGGGCTTTACCATAAGCATAAATATTTTTCCTCCTCTCAGCTAAAAAAGTTATCACACAGGCTCTTAGATCTATCCTTAGTGTTATCAAACTCTTTTATGAAAAACCCTTTTTCACAGGAAAGATATGAATAATATTTGATAATATTGGTGAACCCATCTTCCAAAAACCTATTCATGTAGTTGAGGAAGGCTAGGCTAAAATTCCCAAAAATGGTAGATCAGCCCATGTGACTTAAAAATATTAGCACATTGTTCACCAAGTCCCCTTCATCCTTTGAAGACAGCTTAACAAAGAGAGAGAGAAGCACACTGGAATTGGATCGATGGAGGACACATTGTCAGTAGAAACCCTTCCTTTCCTAGTCAAAATCATCTTGTAAACAACCTTGGTGAAAGACCACGTAGCAAGAGAGTGTTGTGGGCCAAAATCCCTAAAACCATCTACAATAGAAAGAGCAGAAGAGAAGGAGGTATCAGCGGATAGAGAAATCCCCCAGACCCAGCAACCAATAGAGAGGAAGGGGATGAAATCAAAGAAAACATCAAGGTAAGAGAGGAAATCCCAGGAGCGCATAGCCCATTCCCATCTGCAGCAAAAATCAAAGCAACATGGGATCCCCCTGCAGTAGCAATGATTGGTGGAATAGAAGTTCCAGACCTAGTTGCTGCCCCAAGGCCATACAAAAATGAAGAGTGGGAACAAAACATAGTGACAACCTTATTTTCCATATTTAATTATTTATAATTAATTTTGGAGAATAAGTTTAATGTAAAGTATAATTTTATTTTTAAATATATTTTGTGAGATCGATCTTCTCTATTATATAAAAACTTGTTTCCACATGTAAAAGTGATTAATATATTGAACAAATGAGCTTTTTGATAATGGATTTTTGTAACTTGTTTGAACTTGTTTCTATACTTTCCAAATTCTTCTAGATTAGCATCTTTTTTATACTAACGTTATAGTTGTAAAAAGTAAAAAATGATCAAGATAACACATACCTATTGATAATGAAGTATGATTATCTTCATGATTTAGAGGCTTCCTTTGAGTCTTTTTTTTAATCTTTATAAGTGGATCATTCATAGGATTTGAAGAAATTTAAAATTTACTAAGACCCTTTTTGTACAAACAACATAATTTGATAAATGAATTACTAATTGACCTTATATATTGAATGTGTATATAAAAAATAAAATAAAATATTCTCTAGTTCAACCTCCACACATTTTTACACCTAAGTACATTTTTTATTTATATTTAAAGAGAAAGTTAATAGTCATGTCTTTCATCAGATTTAAACTATAAAGATAGTGAAACAATGTTGCACTTACCCATTTTTACAAAGAATTTATGTAAATCATGACAAAGTAATAGTTAAGAAAAATCATATCAAGTGGAAAATGTACAGTCGATTTTGTGTCGTACTATTTTTTTATCAACGTTCATAATAGAGCCCATATTTCTAAGGTAATTATAATATTCTAAACTATTTTATTATATATGGGTATGTTGTAGATAACATCATTATCTCCAATGTGGAGCTGCTCAAAGTTATAGAAGTCAAACATCTTTATATCATGTCACTATAATTAAAATTTATTGGCCCTTGTAGGACCAAGAAATTGGTTTTTGATATGACTCCAACTAATCCTTTTCCAAAGAAATTACAATCTATATTTGTGGTGTTCTTTTTAAATAATTTCAACCTCTACTACTAAAGAGTAGTATGTCTCCTCCATATGAATCAATTTTTATTAACCTCAAGAAATTTCTTGGTTTCCTCTAATTGAATTTTTAGATCAAAAATAATTTCCACATCTTTATTTTAATCTATTTGTGTAACAATTGTACTTTTTGAACCTTTTATTTTCATGAGAGCATCTTTTAGCTCTCCTACAAAATCTACCTCAAATTTTAAATAACTTGAATTATCATTCTTCTAATTCTCAATAGTCATTAAGAGAGTTTCATCTGCATGAAACTCATCAATACAATGATTTGTTGCATCAACATATAACCTACAATAGACATCACCTATAACTCTAATTTCAAAGAGACCTACTTGAATAGCCACAAAAAGTACTCCAGCTCCAAGAAAACCTTTAAGTCAAATAGACTTGTTAAAGGTGTGGCTTTGATACAACTTGTCAAATTACAATGAACAGTAATAGGACCGGGGAGTGGGGGTAAATCAATGTTCATAAATAATCTCTCTTTTTCATATTTTAACTTATTTACACAATATAAAATAATAGTATAATAAACAATAACATAATTAACTATACATAGTAGTTTGATACAAGGGATTTTCCTAAGTGGAAATCCTCTAGGGAATAAAATCACTCAAAGTTGCCTTAGTGGCTTATCTAAAATATGCTATTTACAATGCCTCACTAGCTAGTGCGTCTCATTGACAATATGTCTCATTGGCTATCACAATAACTTTTTCAATTACATTTTAAAATTCAATCATAGAGTGTCATGTTTATTTCTTTCCTTAACATATTCAGGGCTCTCATCACCTAAGACTTAGAATCATAAGTACAACACAAATCTCAAAATCTCATACAATATATTTTTTAGTATAAGTGTGATTTTATATATAATATTATATCATATGGATTCATTATAAATCTTTATATCATTTTTCAATGTACTATCATACAATCAGTATGATCATAAGATCATTATAAAATAGTGTGTCCAAAAATAGAGTACATTCAAGAAAGATATTCCTTTTATACAACTTCACACATTTCTCCACATCGCTCACTCTTGAAATTGTTCAATGTAATATATTTATAATGCCCTTTATTTGAAAACAGAAATCAAAACTACCATGATAACCGAACTCTAAAAATTACACTCTAATATGTCTTCAAAATAAAATAATCTCTTTTTTCAAATTGTTCTAAAATTTCTAAATTGAAACAATTTCATATTTCCTTAACAAAGTATGATAAATCAAATAAGTGTCCTAATAAAATAATAACAATACCTCCCTTTCAACAAATGATAGAATCATAAACATGATGAATAAACATAAAACTCAACTAGAAAGGAATAACATATACTCCGAAGAGTTAATGTTGTTGTCATTAGTTATATGGAAGTCATTATGTTTGTCAAAGTTATTCAATAAGGAAGATAAGATGAGTTGGTAAGGTAGATAAAGCAAACGGTAAAAGGAATAAGCTAACAAGAAATTTTAGTAAAGAGAAAGAAAGTATAGAGACCGAATGAGGTACATAGTATAGAGACCGAATGAGGTACATCCAAGAACCAAGATCTAAGAGAGAGTAAATGTATTACCATGCAGGCCATTACTAGATGAATTCTACGTACATTGAACATGGACACCGATCAAAACATGGTTTAGAAATCTTGAGGAGATCAAACAATGGAACATTGGAAATTAAAATATAATGATTACACATGATTACAAGGTGAGTTTAACCAATGGGAAAAATGGATGGATATGCATTAGAAGTGTACCCAATGCTAGCATCTCTTAAAGAAGAAGATTCTAGAGCTTCTAGTACTACTTCAAGAAGTATAACATATAAGAAGATCAAGGTGAAAAGATCAATGTGGTAGCATATGCATGTGTGAAGAGTAATTGGAGATTGTAGATTAGAGAATAAGGTGAATAAACAGAGAAGTTACTGACTATCAGAACATTCAAAAAGAGATTCAAAATCAAGCTACCGAGTACACAATTAGTTATATGATGGATACATAATATGAGGTAATGGATTGATGAACATATAGATTCTGATAAGTATTTGTTGTTGTACATTTGATAGACATTTTATTGTTGTTGAATAAAATTTAATCAAAATTGTATGTCTCTTAACCATGCAGATCTTAACATATCTTAAGTATATAAATCCCTTAACTGAGTACAATTATTAGATTAAAGTTGTCAAATATCTTAACATAGTAGACTTAGCAGTCTTAGAACTCTTAACAGGGTTAATACCTTTAACAGGATAAGCTATTAGAAATAGCTAAGCATTGTAGCTCTAATCGAGAAACTTTATTCCTATAGTAGTGAAGAGTTGTGGGTGTCATTCCCATTACAATTTTTATCATCTAACAAGGATTTCTATGATACCAAAATTATTGTTTTGATGATTATTATACAATGATTTATTGCAGTAATGTATATAACCAACAATAGACATCACCTATAACTCCAATTTCAAAGAGGCCTACTTGAATAGCCATAACAAGTACTCCAGTTCCAGGAAAACCTTTAATTTAAATAGACTTGTTAAAGGTGTGGATCTGATACAACTTGTCAAATTACATTGAACACTAAGAGGGCCGGGGGCGGGGGTAAATTAGTGTTCATAAATAATCTCTCTTTTTCAAATTTTAACTTGTTTACACAATATAAAATAATAGTATAATGAACAATAATATAATTAACTATACACAGTAGTTTGATACAAGGGATTTTCCTTAGTGGAATCCCTCTAGGAAATAAAATCACTCAAAGTTTCCATAAGGCTTATCTAAAATATGTTATTTACAATGCCTCATTGGCTAGTGCATCCAATTAACAATGTGTCTCATTGGCTATCACACTAACTTTCTCAATTAGTTTTTAAAATTCAATCATAGAGTGGCATCTTTGTTTCTGTCCTTAACATATTCAGGGCTCTCATCACCTAAGACTCAGAATCATAAGTACAACAAAAATATTAAAATATCATACAATATATTTTTTAGTATGTGTGACTTTATACATAATATTATATTATATGGATTCAATATAGATCTTTACATCATTTTTTAAAGTACTACCATACAATTGGTATGATGAATAAGATCATTACAAAATAGTGTGTCCAAAAATAGAATACACTCAAGAAAGATATTCCTTTTATACATCTTCACACATTTCTCTGCATCTCTCACTCTTGAAAATGTTCAATATAATATATTTATAATGTCCTTGATTTGAAAACTAAATCAAAACTACCATGATAACCAAACTCGAAAACTTATGCTTTAATATGTCTTCAAAATAATATAATCTCTTTTTACAAATTGTTCTAAAATTTCTCAATTGAAACAATTTCATACTTCCTTAACAAAGTATGATAAATCAAATAAGTGTCACAATTGAATGATAACAATGCCTTTATTTTAACAAATGATAGAGTCATAAATATGATGAATAAACATAAAGCTCATCTGGCAAGGAATAAAAAATACTCCTAAGAGTTAAATTTTTTTTAATTAGCCATATGGAAGTCATTATGTTTGTCAAATTCATTCGGTAAGTAAGACAAGATGAGTCGGTAAGGTAGAGAAATCAATCGGTAAAAGGAATAAGCTAACATGGAATTTTGCTAAAGAGAAAGAAAGTATAAAGACCGGTGAGCTACATCTAAGCACCAAGCAGTGCAGGCCAACACTAAATAAATTTGAAGTACATTGAACATGGACACAGATCAAAAAATGGTTTACAAATCTTGTGAAGATTGAATAACAAAACATTGGAAATTGAAATATAATAATTACACATGATTAAAAGGTGAGTGTAACCAATGGGAAAAATGGGTGGATATGCATTGGAAGTATACCCAATGCTAGCACCGCTTAAAGGAGAAGATTCTAGAACTTCTAGCACTGCTTCAAGAAGTATAATATATAAGAAGATCAAGGTGACAAGATCAGTGTGGTAGCATATGCATGTGTGAAGAGAAATTAGAGATTGTAGATCAGAGAAGAAGGTGAATAAACAGAGAAGCTACCGACTATCAGAACATTCAAGAAGAGATTCAAAATCAAGCTACCAAGTACTGAATTGGCTATATGATGGATACATAATATGAGGTAATGGATTGATGAACATATAGAGTCTAATAAGTATTTGTTGATGCACATTTGACAAACATTTTATTATTGTTGATTAAAAGTTAATCGGAATTGTATGTCTCTTAACCAAGAAAATCTTAACAATCTTATGTATAAATCCTTTATTCGGGTACAATTCTTAGATTAGAGTTGTGGAATATCTTAACAGAGTAGACTTAGAAGTATTAGATCTCTTAACAAGGTTAATACCTTTAATAGGGTAATCTATCATAAATAGCTAAGCATTTTAGCTCTAACCGAGCAACAATATTCCTACAGTAGGGAAGAGTTGTGGGTGTCATCCCCACCACGGTTTTTATCCCCTAACAAGGATTTCTATGATATAAAAATCAATGTTTTATGTGTTAATGATTATTATATGTTTTATTTTCATTGTGATACATGCAAAGGTTAAGTAATCAGTAAATGAATGTTAAGGAAGTTTAGAAAAGTTTAAAAAGTGATTTGAAGTATTGAATCACCCCTCCCCTCTCAATATTTAACTTTCCACACCTAAATCAATTAATTGGTATCAGAGCTTAGTCTCTTATTAATAAGTTTAGTCACTTGAGAGGAAATATCTGGAAGAATAGAAAGACACAGGTACAAAAGAATAATTTACAATATGGAAAGAGAGTTGAAGATGGCTAATGAGCATATTGAAGAACTAAGCAGAAAACTAGAACACTCAATCAACAAAAGGAAAGAACTTGCATTACAATGTAAAGATAGTCAAGATAATGTTGAAGAACATGAAGAATAATCTGAGGGAAGCATGTCTGATGAATCTTATGCAATCATATCAAAACTATCTAAAAAAAAAAAGAATCTAGGTGATGAGGTCAAAACAATGAAAAGAGAACAAGAAGCACAATTGGTAAGGATGTGGGAGATCTTGGAATAAAAGGGAAAAGATGAGGATGACAAAAGAACTGCAGAAGATGAAAGAAGATAAATGAATATAAGATTAGATGAGAAAGATAGAGAAATCATGAGGTTGACACAAACACACTACAACTTGATAGATCAACCTGTGATGGAAAATTAGGATGTTGCTAGGAAAGTCAGGGAGATTGTAGAATTGAGATCTAAATGAACAATTGAAAAATGATCTGAAAGCTGAGAAAGATGCTAATAAAATTATGAAAAGAAATGAAAAATCATGGAAGGTTCTGGATGAACAATTAAAAAATCAAAGGCAACCTAATGACACCTTTGGACTTAGTTTCAATGCATACAATATTACTGAGAAGCGTGAGTCCTCCAAACAGGGAACCAAAAAAGACAAAGCTTCAACCCCACCAAAGTCTAAGAATAATACATGTTATCATTATGGGAAACTAGGACATACAACTAATATTTGCAAAAGAAAGAGAGGTAATCCATTAAATTCTCCTAAATTCAAAGGTTATTGTTATAATTGCAATAATTTTGACATAAGGCATTTGTGTGTAGATCAAGATTTATGAACACTCCAAGAAATCCAATTTTTGATAGTTATTGTAATAAATGAAATAAATATGGTCACAAATCTAAAGAATGAAAGTCTCAAAGAAGAAATAAGAAATGGGTGCCCAACAAATAGAATGTTGACAACAACCGACAAGGTCCTACAATACCATGGGATTATAATACAAGGATTACTTGTACTAAACGTAGAAGATTCCGTCATATATCTATTAATTTCTTTAGGATGCATGGGATGAATAATAGGAAGTAATGAAGAAACTCTACAATGACTTGCTTTCATTGCCACAAAGTCGTTCACCATACTAAGGACTGTAGGTACCAAAATAAGAATTCAATGGAAGAACAACCGAGTTAAAAGACTCCAATAAATGTTAATGGAATCTGAGAACAAATGAACAAGATACGAAGAATAAAGTCACAAGATAATGGAACAGAAATGGGAATATTTAATTGCACCACATCCTCTGGATCAGGTGCACCTATCTTCACTTAATCGGTTAAGGTTTGAATAGGATCTGATAACTTAAAGATTATCTTAAATCGATCCCTAGATTTAGCACTAAGATTCATATTAGCATGTTAAGATGCATTTGGATAAGTATTGTGAAATTTTAATTTCATATGATGATCGGTAAAGCATTTGATTTATTATGTTACATTTGGTAAAGAAAAGCATAGTTTGGTTTAATGGTCAAATAAAGTTAGGTAAAGAAGCATTTAATGCATTTATAGTCATTATATGCCCTAACCTAAATTGAAATCTCTAAATAGTGGGCAAGACACATCATTTTTAATTTACATTCTTGCAAGCAAATTTGAGCAGAGAAAGAACAAGATCAAAGAGCTATTTTTGAGTATTTAATTGAGAATTCTTAGCACATATAAGATCATTCAAGGTATTTAAAGTATTCATCGGGCTGATTGAGAGATTATATTTCTATTTCATTTGAACCCTAGGATTTTTTTGAGATATTTTAAGGATCAAATAACACTCAAGATACAAAAACCAATCATTGTTGAGAAGATTGACCCAGTCAATCCAAAATAAAAACCTTCACCCACCTTTGCTCTAGAAATAGATAAATCTGGAGCCCTGTCTCTAATCTCACCAAGAGTAATTTTGATTGAAGACATTTGCACCTTCATCCCTTGGAAGATTGAGGATATTTTTTAAGAAGAGATAGATGCATCATACAATAAGTTATGTGTTAACAAGAAATTGAAAAACAACTTCATTCACCTACAGTCAAAGGGTTTCGTTCATGCAATGCATGTACTGACAGTGTTCAAGCATGAATGGATCAAAATAGTTTTGAGAAAAAATCATGACAAGCTAATATGGTTAGATGGCTAGTAAACATAAAAAAAATATTTTCTACATATAGTTACTCGATTTATGGTTGGTGATAGACTGAGAGCCTACAAACAAACCAACAAAAACAAAATCCATGAGTTGACCAAAGCCAAATGGGATCGAAGAGGCTTAAAAAATTCTATAATTAAAGACCCCGAGATAAAGTATGCATAGAATATCATGTCATATAGGATATTCCAATCATCTAGGGTAGAGAATGTACCCTGTGGAGCTATAGACATTGCTTAAAAGATGGCGAAGATAGATATAAAAATTGACTTATGTGATATTTTATTGAAGCAACTCGATGACAATATGAACACAATTCGGAAGGCCAAGTCAAAAAATTTGAAGTTTTTCCAATTATTGGTATGAATATTGTTTTACATTCAAAATTTATTTCCAACAATTGGTGAAGTCATAGGGTGACCCCACAATAGTGGGTTACACTTTTTTAGACATGTTGATTTTTGCTGAAATAACACATTTTTAATAAAATATGATGATTTAAGCCTTGAAAGGTTCCATTTGAAGGAATTAAATATAGATGGTTAGCTCAAAGCCTCTTAAATAGGAAAAACATTGATATAACATCTATACTTCTCATTCATACCTACAATGGAATCTCCTTCACACCTATTAAAATGATAACAAAAAACCTCTTCGACTTTATCTTTTGGAAGATCAAATGAATCCATTTGACAAACCTATCTATGTAGTAAGTTACTACTGACAAAAATCTTTCCAATGATTTAATGTTAATATATATTAAGTTTAATATGACTTTGTATTTTTAGTTTTCCTAAACATAAATTTGTCACCGTATGTCTACTCTATGTTTGACGATTATGAAAAAATAGTAAATGAGAGAAAAAAATTCTAAAAAATATCTATTTCCTAGGTATTGAAGTTCTCTTTCTATCAAAAAAAAAATGAAATTGGACAAATACACGACAAGTTATAAGCTATGTAGTCAGGGTATGTCAAAATACCGTTTATTCAACTTCAAATGTTAATAAAATATTCAATAATCATGATAATGTCATCAAGGCAATGGCATGCCCTCTGTATGGATGTTACAAAACTAAATTAAAAATAATCACATTGGCATCTATTTTAGGAAAAAGTTATGCTCTATGAAAATAATGTAACTCTTTAAAAATGATGTTTTCAACAACATACCCATTTTTGTGGGAGAAAGAAAAAACCATTCAAATCAATTCAAAAATAAATAAAAAATAAATATTTAGAATCTAGATAGAAAATCCTAAAAGACTCTAATGTACTTCATCTTTTGATTTCAAATGGTTTAACGATAATATGCATCTGAATCTAAAAGTTTTTTTAAAAATGTAGAGTTCAGTGTCCATTCAGGCAAAAAAGTGTAACCCACTATTGTGGGTTCACCCCAATTTTAGTGCTAATAAACCAATATTTTATCAAATCAGTAATTATATTCAAAGCATGAGTAATAACTTTAATGTTATTATAGATGATTATTTCACTAAATTTCATTCTAGAAAACTTTAATGTTATTATAGATGATTATTTCACTAAATTTCAATCTAGGATGCATAAAAGATATAATATTCCACCACAATTAGTAGAGGAATCTAAAGATGAGTTATGTTTTGAAGTGAACACTGATGTGTGGATAATAAGGGTAGTAGAGCCTAGAAATGAGTGGCTACTCCTGATGGCCTACGAAATGAATATTGATGCAACCATTGTATATATTAAAGGAATTTTGGAGAAGCCAAAAGATACAAATGCAACTCAGTATGGTACCTATGAAGAGGTGAAGGAGAAGATTAGAATTGGTATATTGATACCGAATGATTTAAGGAAAACTAGTAAAATGATTAGTGATTTAATTGAGAAAGTAGGTATTGTTGATGTCGATGAAGTTGAGGAATTTATTGTTGAACCTTTAACAATAAAGGGGAAGAAGAAGATGAATATCAAGAAGGAAACCCCTAGTGATGCAGGGGCATTCTTGGTATTCAGCAAAATTGCATGGTGGTGTGTTATTTTGGTTATGTGTTACTCGGTTGTAGCTTTGACTGATGGTCTCGGTTAAAGAAAGGAAGCTCGATCTCTAAAGGAACTCGGTAATCACTATTACTCAGTGAAAGTGGTACTCAATAGTGCCTATGGCGCTTGGTCGACATAGTGCTCAATGATGCTTGGCTTGCTCGGTCAGTTCACTAGTGCTCAGTTTATTTACTATTGCTTGGTAGTTGAGGCTCACCGACTGGAGTTCTTGAAGAATTGCTTGGCTGACTTGGTGCATTTATTGTTGGTAGCTTTTGTTGGATTCTCCTATGTAGTGGTTGAGGTTGACATAGAGAATTAAATTTTTGTAAGGCTATTTGAGAGCTGACCATTTGTGGCATTTAATATTTGTTTGTATTAGAAGTCGACTAGATTAGGAATTGATTATTTCTCCTTGCCAACTTGTGGTTGGAGATTAGTATTTATAGGGATGTTTGGATAGTTGTTTAGACATCATTCAGAAGACATGAAGTGTGGAGATTGTTCACAGATCTAAGAATTTAGATAGAAGTGAAGTTGTGGAAAAGATCTTGCATGATCTTGAAGATCATATTGTTATCTGATAATTTTAGGTTGCAGAGCTAGTGGTTTGTACACTTGGGAACAATGAGATTTCTTGGAGGCTTGCGAGCTCAAGTTTAGTTCTGCCTTAGGGTCTCGATCAGTGTCTGATTTGTCTTAGAACTAAACTAGCTAGTGTTGTATTGGATCCTATGATCTTGCAGAATTGTTTCTAATTGTAATTGGCCCTAACCCAGAAGGCCTTACAGCCAGGCATGTTAATGAAAATCAGAGTTAAATAATTATACTTTGTGTTGTGTTTTTGTGTTATCCATTGTGTATTTTGTAGTAGAAAGGTTGGACTGTCCTTCATTGGACCCACCATCCCTCTACTTGCGTCAGGTGGTATCAGAGCAAGAGTAGATCTTGTGGAGTAGAACTGATTGACCTAGCAAGGTTGATCTTGTGAAGTTGATCTTGTTGGTGAAGAGATTGTATGATATTTGTTGCAGATCTATGGCACTGAACTTGTGGAATCGTGCCCTAGTTATCTTTGTAAGGTTGTAGGTTGAGATATGACTTGCTTACAACTTGGAGATTGTCACAAGGTGGTCAGTGAGGGTTTGCTGCAGAGGGTTTTGCATATCTTTAAGGATGCCTTTGAGAAGATTAGACCCTAGAGTAATTGCTTATCTCTATGATATTATGGCATCTAGGATTACAGAAAAGGTGAAATCAGATTTTAGATTTGAGATGGAATTGATGAAGAGTGACGTGATCACCGAGATCGTAAGAGTTGTTACTGGTGTACCTCAGAATGTTGGTACTGAAGATGGCTATGAAGAAGCTTCTGAAGACTTTGAACCTACTGGATCTAGTGGTGATGATCAGAGAGATAGATCTGGTGAAGACATAACTGCTCAGTTGCCTAGATCTGGAGCTCGATTAAGTAGTAATTACTGAATGCAAGTTTCTACTTTCTCTGGTACTTTGAATCCTAAGAACCTGATTGATTGGATTGGTGAACTTGAAGATTTCTTTGAGTTGGAAGAAATTGAAGATCCTCTTCGGGTGAGATTAGCATAGACAAAGTTGAAAGGACATGTTGCTCGTTGGTGGAAAGAACTACAAAGAGATAGATAAGATGAAGGTGAAATGAAGATCGATTGGTGGAGGTTGATGGTGACTAAGTTGAAAGCTAAGTTCATACCTGCTAACTATGAGCTTGAGTTGTTTAAGAAGTTACAGAATCTAAAATAGAAGGACCTGTCTATTGAAGATTATACCGAGGAGTTCTACAAACTTACTATTTGGTCTGGTCACCAGGAGCTCGGTAAGGAAAAGGTAGCTCGGTATGTGAATGGTTTGAAATTCAATATTCAGGATGAGCTTGGTATGCTAAGGATTGAATCAGTTGAGGATGCTTATCAGTATGCACTAAAGGTAGAAGATAAGTTGAAGAGGAAACAAAATGGTAACTCCTGAGGGAAGGAAAAGGTTGATCACTCGGTGAAGGATAAACCGACAGATGTAGAGGATGAACCGAAACCTATGGAACTAAAGAAGAAGATATGGAAGGTTTTTTGGAAAATGGTCAGCACTCCCCTCAGGATTCATGACATGGTTTAACAGCCTCATGTGTCTTCTATAAGTCTAGTGGTTGTATCGGGCATTAACAAGATCGATCTTTTGGTGCAATGGCAACCACTACTTGTAACAAGTGATATCAGAGCTTGGTCACAAGTTTGTGAATCCCCTCGGGTTACGCTGAGGGGGAGATTGTTGGAAAAATGGTCAGTGCTCCCCTCAGGATTCATGACATGGTTTAACAGCCTCATGTGTCTTCTATAAGTCTAGTGGTTGTATCGAGCATTAACAAGATCGATCTTTTGGTGCAATGACAACCACTACTTGTAACAAGGTTATCTTTAAGGGTACTTGTTACAACTGTGGAGGTGAAGGCCATCATTCTTTTGAGTGTACTCAACAGAAGAAGTTTGGTGACCGATGGATAGCAGTGTTGAATGAAGTATAGAATGAACATGAATCAGAAAGCTTGCTGCTTTGGTGAACATTGCTTCGTACAAAGGAGAAACCTTGTCAGAGGAGCAACTTGTTTAGGACCTGATGCAAATTAGGAGGTAAACTCTATAATGTTATTATTGATAGTGGTAGTACTGATAACCTTGTTGCTGAGGACATGGTTCAGAACCTTGGTTTGAATAGAATGAAACACCCACATCCTTATAGGATTGGTTGGTTGCAAGATGATCATGCTTTGGAAGTTAGGGAACAATGATTCATTAATGTTCAGATTGGCCAGTATAAGGATCAAGTGTTGTGTGACATTGTTGAGATGAATAGTTTTGATATAGTGCTCGGTAGACCTTGGCAATATGATTGCAGATCTATATATGATTGTGTTAGAAATGTTTTTACTGTTGAGAAGGATGAAAGGAAGTTTTCATTGATGCCTTTACTGGATATAATTCTCGGTAGGAGTAACCTATGTTTTGGTAACCAAGTTGAGTTGTCAGATTCTGAGAGGTTAGATTATCAGTTTGGAGATCTAGCTTGTGCATTGTCAAGGAAAGACTTGAAGAGGCAGAGAAAGCAAAAGTGGAAGGAGATGCAAAGTGTAAAGATGGAGGACATGTATGTGAAGAACCATTTCGGCATCTATGTGTTGAATCCTGGAAGATGTTCTTCTCACATATGAACATCTTTTCAAACTTGGGATGTCTGATGTAGGGGCATTCTTGGTATTCAACAAAACTACATGGTGGTGTGTTATTTTGGTTCTGTGTTACTTGGTTGCAGCTTTGACCGATGATCTCGGTTAAAGAAAGGAAGCTCGATCTCTGAAGGAGCTCAATAATTACTATTTCTTGGTGAAAGTGGTACTCGGTAGTGCCTATGGCATTCGGTTGACATAGTACTCGGTGATGCTTGGCTTGCTCGGTCAATTCACTGGTACTTGGTAGTTGAGGCTCACTGACTGGAGTTCTTGAAGAATTGCTTGGCTAACTTGGTGCATTTATTTTTGGTAGATTTTGTTGGATTCTCTTATGTAGTGGTTGAGGCCGACATAGAGAATTAAATTTTTGTAAGGCTATTTGAGAACTGACCATTTGTGGTATTTAATATTTTTTTGTAGTAGAAGCCGACTGGCTTAGGAATTAATTGTTTCTCCTTGCCGACTTGTGGTTGGATATTAGTATTTATAGGGATGTTTGGATAGTTGTTTAGACATCAGTCAGAATACATGAAGTGTGGAGATTATTCGTAGATCTGAGAATTTAGATAAAAGTGAAGTTATGGAAAAGATCTTGCATGATCTTGCAGATCAGATTGTTATCTTATAGTTTTAGGTTGCAGAGCTAGTGGTTTGTACACTTGGGAACAAGGAGATTGCTTGAAGTCTTGTGAGCTCAAGTTTAGATCTACCTTAGGGTCTCCATCAGTGTTTGATTTGTCTCAGAACTAAACTAGCTAGTGTTGTATTAGATCCTATGATCTTCCAAAATTGTTTCTAATTGTAATTGGCCCTAAACCGGAAGGCCTTACAGCTGGGCATGTTAATGAAAATTAGAGTTAAACAATTATACCTTATTTTGTGTTGTTGTGTTATCCGTTGTGTATTCTGTAGCAGCAAGGTTGGATTGTCCTTCTTTGGACCCACCATCCCTCTGCCTATGTCACCTAATCCTACTAGTGTAAGACCATCCACTCGGTCTACCTCTACACTAAAAGGAAATAAAAAAGTTGTAGATGAACCAGTCAAGAAAAAGACATATGTCAGGGAAACCAAGGCTATTGGAAGGCCTAAGAGAAAGTTGAAACTACAAGAGAAGAGTGACATTGAGTCAAATGACTTGTTGTTGGAAAGTTGGCTATACTAATGTATATGACTTAATATAGTGTTGTCATTATGGAAACAAAGTCATATAGTAGTTTGGAGTCAGCGCACATGATAAGAAGATTAGAATCAGCTAAATGTTGAAGACTGGACAGTGTGTAGAGTACCAAAGACACAAAGCATTAGCGCACGTGCATATGACTGAGTTAGAGTATGTGCCCTAGAAGATAAGTTGGTTATACTATACTCATGCTTATTCTATGACTACATGATCAGATATGCAAGAATGGCAAAGTTATAGTCATTTGAAGATACACATCCAGTGTGAGCTAGAGAAGAACAAAGTATAAAGCTGACAATTAGCATTTTGTTTTCCGATTATAATGTAATGATGTAATGGATATGCACCTATTGTATTTAGGTTGCCGACATGTATACATATTTTTTTGTAAGCACACTTGAGCCAATTCATTTGGAAGCGTTGTATGTAATAGGTTATAAGGCCAACCTAGTTATTTGTTTTGTATGTGCATATAAATATGAGAAGTGCCCATTGTAATTAGTATGGAAGTTGATGTAAAGATAAGATAAGTAGAGTAGAAGTGTGCAAAGAGTATATGAGATGTATTAGATATTTGCAAGAGGTCAAAGCATCAGTGCATCAAAGGAACTGATCAGATAAGTAGTGTCAAACCATAGTTCATCCGATAGATATAGTGTGTATATGATATCAGAAGGTTATAGCCTTCACCCCTTCGAGCAGTGTACTCTCAGAAAGTGTGTCCTCACCCCTAACAGAGTTAATTGTAAAAGACTCCTAATAGGGTCCAACCCTTGACTAGGTCTACTGTACTTACTATATTGTAAAGAAACTCCTAATAGGGTTAAGGATCTCCTAACAGGGATCATAATATACTAGTGCAGAATATTAGTGGGTGTCAATTCCCACCAGGGTTTTTACCTATTTGGGTTTCCCCGTAACCATATTGGTGTTATGTGTTATGCATGTTTATCTTGTTTATGTTTCAGTACTTAAAGCACTTAAGACAAGTTTCAGATTAAGTTAAAAGTTATAATTCAGTGAACACTGATTTAGCCCCCCTCCCCCTCTCAGTGTTCCCAAAAATTGGTATCGAAGCTCTGGTCCTCTGAAGAAAATTTTAACCACTTGAGGAGATCAATGGATCTAGATGAAGAAATGAATCTGTAGGAGAATATTAATGCAACTCTTGAAGACCTGGAAAAATCTGAAAAAGAAGTTGAGGAACTAAAGCATAAAGTCAGTAGTTATCACTTCCTCATCAAGAAATTGAAACAAGACCTAAGGGATTGTACAAGCAATGATTTGGGAAAGATGGTCAAGAAGTTGAAAGAAGAGAACTCATCTCTTGAAGATCAGATTGAAGAGTTGGATGAAAAGCTAACAAACAATCAAGAAGTATATGATGAATAGATCAAGGAGAACCTTCAACTAAATGAAAAATTGAGGCAATCCAACATGGAAATTTTGGAGCTAAAGATCAGAAAAGGACAATTGGAATCTAGATTGAAAAAGGGCTAAGGATCATTTTGACAAATTACACACAAGTAATGATTTGATGGAATCTTAGTTATATGCAAGTAAGCTTAAAGGAGATACCAATGGTATTGGATATAATAAAGAAAAAAATTAGATTGATGATATGAGAGAAAAGAAGAAAGCACCTGAAGACTCTACAAATGCTAAGGATACCGGAAAGGAGACTATGAACAATGTTGAAACATCCAAGAACAAGTGCAAGCTAGTTGACCAAACTTGTTATGCTTGTAACAAGCAAGGACATATTGCAAGAGATTGTAAAGAGGTAAGACCTTTGAATGGCTATTGTTATTCATGCAATAAATTTTTTCATAAAGCAATGTATTGTAGAACAAGTTAGAAAAACAAGACTCGGCACAATTAGAGAAGTCAGAACTAATCAAACATAAGAAGCCCTCAGAATATCACATGTCAGATTTGTAATTATAGAGGACACTCAGCAAAAGAATGTAAGATGATAGCTCAGATGAATGCACCAAGGAATTTAAGGCCTCTAGTTATTTTTCACTCTTCTAACAAGGCTGGACATATCTCAAAGTTTTGTAGATCAAGGATGCACGAATAGGAAAGCCCTAAAAAGACAGGAATCTCTATATTGGATACCGAAGGAGAAGTCAAGTTTGTGAAAGGTAAAGAAGGTGCGAGCTTGATTTGGATAGAAGTACATAAAGATAAAGTAGAGGAGATGGTATTGGTTGCATCCCTAGTGGACGCACCCTCTACATCTGCATAAATGGCCCTCAAGGTCATAGGGGGAGCTAATTTAGCTCTAGACCCATGCGCAGATTGTATACTCACCTTCTGAGTATGCACCTTTGGACTTAACCTTTTGAAGACATTTGGTGGATGTATGCAAGAGTGCATCACTTGATTGATATCAAAACAAAATTTTGAGAATTTCAAGTGACAGCTTGTTTACGCGGCAAGCATTAATGGTGGAATTTTCACTTTAAGTACACAAAAATCCTTTTGATTACTCATTGCATTCAAATTCAAAGTGATTGCAGAGAAAAAGGAGCCTTAGAAGTGATTAAGAATATTTGTAGATTGATCTATCAGTGATTAGCAGTGCATTTGATCAGTTACAGAAACCCTAGTTCGTTGCGTTGATTCAAAAGTCTTCAAATTATCTTGGGGATCATTTGGAAAGTGATTAAACAAGTAAGTCATGGCCACTCCCATAGTATTTGATCTTGCAGAGAAGAAAATATATGTATTTAAGAAGCATCCATTTAAGTCAACCCTAGATGATTTAGAGGGAGCATTCTCTCGCACACCTATGGGTGTCATGCATGTCGAGGACATTAGGGCATACATTTACTACAAGAAGCTACTAGTAGGATTGGATAGATTAAGTGCGCACATGGAAACCATGCTAAAACTAGACAAAACCTTCTTGGATGAATATGTGAAGTGGAATGATCACCCTATAGTAGAGTATGCTATGACATATGAGTTTTATGAGATTGAATGGATCAAGATACTTCTGAGCAGAATTCACGATGACCTATTTTAGATAGGTGATGTGCCAGTAAGAATCACCAGTGACCTAATATATGAGATGATAGGCCTATCTAAGACAGGTTTCATCATTCCTATGGGCAAGGATGTCATAAAAATTGTTAAGCAAACATGTAAGTCAAGGAGTGATAGGTGCGAGATGACAATTGAGCTTATTGAACAAGATGAGATCAAATTGATGTCTATGATACTAGGATATAGGTTTCAACACACCAGCATGGTGAATAGTGTATATGTGGCCACTATTCTAGCAGCCATTAGACTTGTGAAGGAAGATGGAGAGTTCAATCTATGTGAGATCTTGCACGCATGGCTGATTGAAAACATCAAGGCAATCAAGCATGATAAGACCAAGATATTCAGGTTTGGGTCTTTAATCATTTAGATGTACCTTCATATAGTTGGGAAAGTATCAGACTCATATTTGGACAAGACCATTCCAACCATGCCTCATATATCTTACAAGGCATCCACAGAGAGCACATTGAGAGACTACATAACATTGGAGTTAAAAACTTTTAGGGCTAAGATGCAAATGAGACACAGGATACCAGAGAGCATTGTAGAAAAATATAAGAACAATATTTTCTTTATGGTAGACACATACATAATTTGTATGGAAGCTATTGAGCCAAGAACCAAATGGATTCATCCACTTGGATATGAGATAGAAGAACAATTCCTAGAAGCATATGCGCAAGTATTGCTATCAGCCCCAAAAGATCCAAATGAGCCAAGAGGGGGAACATATGAAGAGAAAACTAGAGAAGTTGATGCAATCCTTAATAGTGTAGCAACTAAGAGAAAGGTTACCCAGGTTACTTCAAAGATCTTGAGAATTCATGGAGTGACACAAGCTGATTTAGACAAGGAAAGGGAAGAGAAGATTTCTTTGGAATTGAAGAGCACAATAGCAGAAGCAAAATGAGAAGATCCTAAGTTGAAAAAGATAAAAATTGAAAAAGATGATAGTCAGAAGGGTAAAGTTGATGATACTCCTTCTGCGCCAAGGATACTATTGACCTTACCATTCCTCCGAAGTACAAGCCAATAGTAAAGAGAAAGAAAGAGGCTAGCTCTAGTCATCCATCCTCGTGAGCAACAAGGATCAAGAAAAACACTCAAGCACCTCCAAAGGTAGGTTTTAGACCAAGCCTAAAAGTATTAAAGACACGAATTGTAGATGAGGGAACAATTGATCAAGTAGGAAATTTTTATGAAAAGTATGGTGAGATTGAGAAAGTAGAGATACATGGTATGATTTTCAAACACATGATCAAATTCAAAAAGATAGTCTTGGAATTAAAGACTCTAATTCCAGATAGTGTATGGGACATTCTAGAGTTCCTAAAGAGACAAGCTAATGAAGAGGATCTAAGAATTAGAGAAAATATTTTAGATGAAATTTTGTCGGTGTGTTCTCTAGAAGAAAAATCTCTATTTCTAGATTTGGTGAAGCCTCATTTGAGAACTAAGCTTAGAACACTTTATATCATGGACAAGAACTATGATTTGGTTGCCAAAGAGATAGAGAAGGCATTTGAGAAGGTATTCATGAATAGGCACATGTATCCTCCTACTGCGCCTACAACACAAGTGTCCAACAAGGATGATAAGGTGGCAGAGCCCACAAATATACCAGTAACATGTCCATAGGATTCAGTGCCCACAGTTGAAGCACAATCAGAGGCAGATAAGTTTGCGCCCATTATAGAGCCACAAAAGGACAACACAAATATCATTGATAATGTGGAGATAGCCATGGCGGCCACAGATAAGGATTTGGACAAGTTTGAGGAAGCCTTTGTCAGCACTCAAGAAGTTGAAATTCTTTGTGGTAGTAATTCTCCCATTCCACAATAAATTTTGACTAAGGACATCATAGAAAAAGGAGAAAAGATAGAAATAGAAAAACAAAAAGAAAAAGAAGAAAAGAAACAAGAAGTAGAAAAGAATAAAATGAAATAAGGGTTAAGCAAGAAATAATGGACAGCACTCCCATCAATCCATCACCTTCTGCATTGTTGTCAAGTTTTACACCTGACACAACCAATTTGGACTCATGGGGAGAAGAAGATTTGATAAAATTCAGCACCCTAGCCATGGAGAAGGCCAAAGAAAAAAAAGTCATGAGGAATCCCCTCCAGATAGAAGTAGCAAACATTCTAAACAATTTGTTTCCAGAGGATAAGAAAGTGTTAAAGATACACTCTGTTGATGATGTGATTATAGTCATCTCACATTTCAAAACTAATTTCTCAAGCCTTGAAGAATTGACATCACTAGTTGCAGAAGAGAAGTACCTAAAGAAGAGGTTAAGTGAACTGATGAGCAACTTTGCACTAGATTTGAGCTCACTCAAGACTGGGCAAGCATCTTTAAAAGAATTTTCTGATCAAGGAAGGAAAATTATTACAGACTGCATGGATCAAGATAAGCTCACTGATGCTCACTTCAAGAAAATAAAAGAGGAAGAAGCTATAATTGAGAAAGTCAAGGGTTCAGTAAAATATCCATCTACAGATGTAAATATGTGCAATAATGTTTACCAGGGTCAGATTGATAAGATTGAGAAGGTGAAAAAAGAGATGACAAAGATCAGGGCAAGGCAAACACAGCTAAGAAATGCTCTTGTGCCCTCATTAGATATACTGAATCAGAACATCAATGACATAGATGCCACAATGGTAACTTATGATCATGATTCTAGCACTGACTTGGAGAAGATGAAGAAGCTATAGTATGCTTTATGCACCCATCTCTAGATAGCCAACTCTCTTATCACATTTTGGAAGAAAGAAATCCAAAATCTGAAGATTGCATATCCGGATGTCTTTCCTCAATGAGCATGTGTAGATAAAGTTTTTTGATACACCTTTGTCATTAATGTCAAAGGGGGTGTTGTGTATAGAATATGGATCATAATATGTATAGGGAGATATAATATTATGTATAGAAATATATAGAAGACAAAAAGTTTTTTGTATTAAGGGACAGTTAGCAACTTGGCCATATTCCTTTGTTGCCATCAATGAAGAAGGGGGAGATTGTTGGCAAGTTGGCTATACTGATGTATATGACTTAATATAGTGTTGTCATTATGGAAACAAAGTCATATAGCAGTTTGGAGTCAGTGCACATGATAATAAGATCAGAATCAGCTAAGTGTTAAAGACTGGACAGTGTAAAGAGTACCAGAGACTTAGAGCATCATTGCACATGCGTATGACCAAGTTAGAGTATGTGCCCTAGAAGATAAATTGGTTATACTATACTCATGCTTAGTCTATGAGCGCATGATCAGATATGCAAGTATGGAAAAGTTAGATTCAGTTAAAGATACACAGCCAGTGTGTGCTAGAGAAGAATAGAGTATGAAGCTCATAGTTAGCATTTTTTTGTGTGGTTATAATGCAATGGCTATGCACCTATTGTATTTAGGTTGCCGACATGTATACATTTTTTTTGTAAGCACGCTTGAGCCAATTCATTTGGAAGTGTTGTATGTAATAGGTTATAAGGCCGACCTAGTTGTTTGTTTTGTATGCGCATATAAATATGAGATGCGCCCATTGTAATTAGTATGGAAGTTGATGTAAAGATAAGATAAGTAGAGTAGAAGTGTGCAAAGAGTATATGAGATGTATTAGAGCTTTGCAAGAGGTCAAAGCATCAGCGCATCAAAGGAACTGATCAGACAAGCAGTGTCAAACCACAGTTCATTCGGCAGATATAATGTGTATCTGATATCAGAAGGTTGTAGCCTTCACCCCTTTGAGCAGTGTGCTCTCGGATAGTGTGTGCTCACCCCTAACAGGGTTAATTGTAAAAGACTCCTAACAAGATCTAACCCTTGACCAGGTCTACTGTACTTACTATATTGTAAAGCAACTCCTAACAGGGTTATGGATCTCCTAACAAGGATCATAATACACTAGTGCAAAATATTAGTGGGTATCAATTCCCATCAGTTTTTTTACCTATTTGGGTTTCCCCGTAACCATATTGGTGTTATGTGTTATGCATGTTTATCTTGTTTATGTTTCAGTACTTAAAGCACTTAAGACAAGTTTCAGATTAAGTTAAAAGTTATAATTCAGTGAACACTGATTCACCCCTCCCCCCCCCCCCCTCTCAGTGTTCCCAACACTTGTTACTATTCAAATTTGCACCAAGAAAGAATAACATGAGTCTTGATGAACTACTTAAAACTTTGGAGAAATATGGATCATAATGAGTCATGAAACAATTAAAGTTTGACATATTAATGAGTCCTAAAACACATTAATCTCTCTCTCTCTCTCTCTCTCTCTCTCTCTCTCTCTCTTATTTATATAATTCTTATATTATATTTTTTAATATTATAATAATATATATTATATAATATATATAATAATTTATATTATAATAATATAATATAATATATGATATATTATAATTTAATGTAATATTATATTATATTTTAAGGTACTATATAGTTTATATTATATTCTATGTATAATATATGTAATATATTGTATGTTATATATAATAAAATCCAATATCAAATACCTCCACAATGGTGCCAATGGTCAAAAGTTGGCACCATTGGAAAGGCTGGAAATTTTCAAAGTAAAAGGTATTTGATATTGGATTTCATAACCAATATCAGATACTGATTTTTGCCTAGGTGTTTTGTTTGGCCAGGTCTACTGACACCCAAGCCTACTAAAAAGTAAAAATGAAATATTTACATTTTGGGACGGATGAAAAACACTTTTTTTTACATCACCACTTACTGGCCCCCCGTGATCTTGCACATACCATCTAGGGTTTGAGGTGACTAAAATAGTAAAAACCTTATTTTCATTTTGTACTGATGATAGCTAACTCTTCTACAAACCCTTTTTTTAATTGGCTTATAAAACACCAAAATAATAAATTCTAATAGTGATAATAATTATAATTGTTAACAAAAAAGATAAAATGAAACATTAAAATAAAATTTTTTCCATCATTTCCCAAATAAAATAAGTCGGGTATTAACGTAACAAAACACCTATTAAGTTTTCCTATCATTGCAAACTCATACAACATACCTTTGAGATGTCTTTAAACTAAAATAATAAACATGTATTGATCTTGCAATTGCTTCAAAATAAACCCAAAATGATTTGCACCATACCCTAGCTTGAGGGATTTAAAAACCAATCCTTAAAAACAAGAAATGATATACTCAAATGAAGCCTCAAAACATAACCTTGTCTTTCGCACATCAAAATTGACTTATGATAAAATCTGCAAAGATCGATAAGTAGGAGATATTTTCCACAATAAGTCAGGTTGTGATATTGCTATCAGGATTCAACTATGTATTCTTTCAAGTCAAACACATTGACCCATGTTTCAGGAGTATTCGTTCACATAAACCCATCTATCATGAGAATGATGGAACACTTAGAACTCATTGCATCTAGGTGATACTCATAAAGGTGAATCATCGGGACTTCCCAAGAGGTTACCCATCCCAGTACTACTCAAAATTAAGCACACATAGGTACATAGTTTCTTCCATTGTTAAGCCCGCACTTCTTGCAATCCCATTTAAAAATCCTTCAACCAATGTTGTGCCTTATGAATCATTTATTAGCAAAATCCTTAGGTCACCAATATGTAACTAGGAGATATTTTCCACAATAAGTCAAATTATGATATTACAGCTATCAAGAGTCAACTATGTAGTTTTTTAGTCAAACTCATTGACCCATGTTTCACGAGTAGTGGTTCACATGAAACCATATCTCATGATAATGAATGGAACACTTAGAAATCATTTCATCTAGGTGATTCTCACATAGGTCAAACACCAGGACTTCCTGAGTGGTCATCCATCTCGGAGCTACTCCATCTTGAGTGTACTTAAGGACTGAGTTTCCCCCATGGTTAAGCCCACTATTTTTCCAACCCCATTTAAAAAACCTTAATAAATTATTATTACTTATGAACCATTCATTAGAAATACCCTCAAGATCATCATTTTATAAGAAGTAGATATTTTTCTACTGCAAGTTATGTTATGATATTACTATCACGATTGAACTATGTAGTTATTCAAGCCAATCTCATTGACCCATGTTCCATGAGTAGTTTACATAAACCCATATATAATTAAAATGAATGGAACACTTAGCACTCATTAAATATATGTGATGCTCATAGAGGTCAAGAATGAAGACACAAAATGAGTATGACTCCACAAACAACATTGTTGAATCCTAATAACAATATCACAATTTGACTTGTGTAAAATATCTCCTAATTATCAATTGATGAGATTAACAGGATTTCTAATGAATGGTCCATAAGGCACACCACTTTTTGGAGTTTTTTAAAATGGGGTTACAAGAAGAGTGGGCTTAACCATAAACAAAACTCTGTAATTAAGCGCGCTCAAGCTAGACTACTACTAGAATGAGTGATCTCCTAGGAAGTCTTGATGCTTTACCTATGTGAACACCACTTAGATCCAATTACTAGAAATTGTTCCATTAATTCACATGAGAGAAGGCTTAATGTTAACCACTACTCATGAAATATGGGTCAATGATTTTGACTCAAAATACTACACAGTTGAATTCTAATTATAGTATCATAGTTTGACTTACTATGGAAAATATCTCCTACTTACCAATTGATGATCTTAAGTTCTAATTAATGGTTCATAAGACACAACACTTGTTGAATGTTTTGAAAATGGGGTTACAAGAAGAGTGGGCTTAACCATGGATGAATCTTCGTAGTTATATGAGCTTGAGATGGAGTAGTACTGAGATGGGTGACCTCCTACAAAGTAATGATGCTTAACCTCTATGAAAATCACTTAAATGCAATGAGTTCTAAGTTTTACATTAATTCTAATGATATATTCATTCATGTGAACCATAACTCATGAAACATGGGTCAATGAGTTTGACTCAAAAAACTACATAATTTAATCTTGATAATAATATCTCAATTTGACTTGTTGTAGAAAATATCTCCTACTTATGAATTGATTAGCTTAAGGGGATTTATATTGAATGGTTCATAAGTAACAAAGCTTGATGAAGGCTCTATAAAAAGGGTTGTAAGCATACTGATCTTAACCATGGATTAAATTTTTTACTTAAGTGTGCTCGAGCTAGAGTAGTATTGAGATGGGTGACCTCTTTAGAAGTTTGAGTGCTTCACCTCTTTAAGAATCACCTAGATGCACAATGAGTGCTAATTATTTCATTCATTTTGATGAGAGATGGGTTCATGTGAACCACTACTCATGAAACATGGTCCAATGAGTTTGACTAAAAATATACATAGTTGTATCCTAATAGTAATATCACAATTTGACTAGGTGTGGAAAATATATTTTACTTATAAATTGATGAGCTTAAGGGGATTTATAATGAATTATTGATAAGGAACAAAACTTGCTAAAGGTTTTACCTAGATGGGGTTTCAAGAAGAGTGTGCTTAACCATGGAGGAAACTTTGTAGTGAAGTGCACTCAATTTGGAGTAGTACTAGGATGGGTGACCTCTTGAGAAGTCCCAAAACTTCACCATTGTGAGAATCACCTAAATGTAATGAGTACTAAGTGTCTCATTTATTCTCATGAGAGATAGGTTTATGTGAACCACTACTCATGAAACATGGGTCAATAAGTTTGATTGAAAAACTACATAGTTGAATCTTGATTAAAAAAATACAATTTGACTTATTGTAGAAAATATCTCCTACTTATAAATTGATGATATTAAGGGGATTTATAATTTCCATAAGGCACAATAATTGCTAAAGGCTTTGTGAATAGGGTTGAAAGATGGGTGGGCTTAACAATGGATGAAAATACATAGTTAAGGACACTTGAGCTCGAGTAGTACTTAGATGGGTGACCTCCCTGTAAGTCTTGGTGGTTTACTTCTATGAGCATCACCTAGATGAAATGAATGCTAAGTTCTTCATTAATTCTCATGAGAGATGAGTTAATGTGAACCACTACTCATGAAACATGGGTCAATGAGTTTGACTTGAAAAACTACATAGTTGAATCCTAATATCAATATCACAATTTCACTTTCTATGGAAAATATCTCCTACTTATCAATTGTTGAGATTTAGGGGATTTATAGTGAATGGTTCATAAGGCACAAAACTTCATGAAGGTTTTAAAAATTTGGTTGCAAGTAGAGTGGGCTTTACCATGGAGGAAAATCCATCGTTAAGTGCACTCGAGCTAGAGTAGAACTCGGATGGGTGACCTCCCAAGTTCAGTCCCAATACTTTTATTCTATGAGTATTATCTAGATGCAATGAGTTCTAAGTGTTCCATTCATTCTCATGAGAAATGGGTTCATATGAACCACTACTCATAAAACACGAGTCAATGAGTTTGACGTGAAAAACTACAGAGTTGAATCTTGACAGAAATATCACTATAATGAAAAGATGTATTTTGGTGGGCTCAACACAATGTGCTCTTAGTCACATAAAGTGATTTATAATACACTTTCTTCAACCTTTCAATATTATGAAAATTTTATTTAATCCCTTTTTTTAAAACTTATTAAAAATGCTCACATATTAAAGATGATGTTCTTGAGATTGAATATAAGCTTTCACCAATATGTATTTTATAAGTCTTACAATCAAATCCTCACTATGCACATATAAATATGGGATCTTATAAATTTAAGAATATTAAAAAAACATATAAACTTTACCTTTGAAAATGAAATTAATTTACAACATGTGCAAGTAAGGATGTTCATGATCTTAATGTTGTCAAACTAAATCAAATCCTTGTTTGCAAGAATCAAAAGGATGTAACCAATGTATGATAAGTTGTGAATATGTTCAATGTAATCAAATATGACAAAGAAGAGATATACCTAAGTATCATAGTTTCTCATATGAATCAAAACAATGATGTAAACAAAACTAATATACCATATTGTGCTTGGCATTAATGCCAACATATGCCACAAGGGTTAACACAAAATTTGAACAAATTTTTTTGACAAATTTTTTAATTGAACCTAGAACAATATTTGAAGGTTTGTTGAGGCATTAAGGGTAAAATAAAAAGGAATTGCATGTAAACCTTCTTTAAAGGAAAAAATAGAGAATAATATGATGACATCCATAACTAATCCTTGTTAAATTTGTATTGGATATGGGTACATAGTTCCATTGACAATTCTGAGAGACCAAGGATTGCACAAGAATCATACACACTTTTTATATTTTTCTTATATTGAACTGAGTTATGGTGGAACGTCATGAAAACTATCTCATTTTATGATGAACATCCCAAAGATCTCCAATATTGTAGACTCTTTTTTGTAAACATGAAGTATGATTGTTTAAAAAAAATGAAGGCAAGGGATTAATCCTCATAAAATAATTGTTTCTTCCACCAAAATAGATGAAGTGAAGAAGTTATTCAAATATTTGTTGAAGTGAATTATATATCTTTGGTTTAGAAGATAATAGTTATGTTATTAATCCTTCCATACAAAGTTAATCTAGGAGCCCAGGCGTTGAATGAAAAGTAAAGAGGCGTGAAGAACTTTATCTAACCAACTCACATGTTTCCATTTTCCCTTCATAGAGGAAAAGTTAATGTAGTTTTGTATAATAATCTTCCTCAATTCATCCCCTTAGATGGCTCTAATGATCTCTTTGGTATCCAAGAAAAACCACTGTTCTTTTAAATCTTTTAGCTCCAGATCACCAAGTTAAATTTAGGTTGGATGAAACGAGTCCATGATCACAATATAAATCCTCTACTTCAATCCTTTTTAGCCTAACAAAGTTGATGAATATTTTTTTATTATATCCTTATACCCCTTTTAGAAGGCATCCAACATGATAAACATTTATTGCAAGAATATTTCATTGGCTACCTATGTTTTGCAAGCCAACTTGATATAAAATTATTTCCCCAATTTAAAACATTATTTTTCACACTATTAAGGTATGATAAGAGAGAGAAGTTGATGACAAATGGTATACCAAAGTACCTCATTATTTCCTTGTTTAATTTGTTTCTTCATCTACAAGCCCCGAAACACAAAGTAAAACTCCAATATAAATATGTCCATCATGTTAAAATTATTTATTTCAAAATTTTATAAATATAATGTACTATCATCAACATAATGGGAATTATGTTATAATAACATCATCGTTAGGAATATAGATTCATGATTAGTTATCTCATCTCAATTTACACGATTTTAGGATTCAGCCACATATTGCTATTTTTTGAAACATGTTATTTCTAGCCTCT
The DNA here is from genome assembly GCA_027943335.1 of Chamaecyparis obtusa. Taxonomy (NCBI): domain Eukaryota; kingdom Viridiplantae; phylum Streptophyta; class Pinopsida; order Cupressales; family Cupressaceae; genus Chamaecyparis; species Chamaecyparis obtusa. Next base: position 141,970 of record BSBK01006038.1, on the reverse strand, counting down.
GTTCCCATATTGATAAATTTTTAATTTAACTGCTTTCACTTTTTTGCCTTTCTCAACACTACACAATCTATAAAACCACTTTTTTCTTGAATTTTACAAGTTAGTTCACAAGTTTATTAAATCCCTCAATTACGTAAGGTCTTCATTTAAATTCATTGATCATATAACTATGGACTTTCACCTTGTCCTACTATTACTCCTTTTTAGAACCTATCTATCTATTTTCTCTCTTAATTAGTAAATTGACTCATGTTTCTTGTAACATTCAATAGGGTCCTCTAAATTTGTGAATCTACCTTAGTGATCTTGGTTCATTTATTTTATGCACATTATAAATAAACAACAAACTATCAACATATCTTGAAATTGAAAAAGAAGCACTATCATAAAAGATGAGATCTGGCATCTTAATTTAAGTAACATAAAACTAATCTATTGCTTTTTTTATATTTAGTCACATGAATAATTTCCAATCTCAAGTCATATTCATTTTTTGAAAGTATATAGTCTTCCTTTGACTTGATTTACCCGGTCCATGTCAATACTATATTCACACTATAAGCAAAGGCATCAAAGTGCCTTTTTTTATAAATGACGTAAGATATTATGTCTGTACAAATTGACTAAAGAGAACCAAAGACTTATTTTTAATTTTTGGTAAAAAAAGGTTTTAGTGGAACCCAAAACCCCTTATAGTCCTTACAAAATAGGAATAGACATTAAGCCCATTGAACTAAAAAATGACTAGAAACCAGCCCGCTAAACCCAAAACCAGCATAAAAAACCAAAAAAACCAGAAACCAACAACAACACCCAGTAATAGAAAACCTAAAACCAAACCAACTCATAAAAATGGGAACAACGAGACCTAGGAAACTCCAAAAGAGTTCCCTCTACCTCTTTCTTAGCCTTAGACATCTTCTTGATGGCCACATTAAAATATGAGATCTCTAGGATCCTGTCATGGATCTTCCTCTTTTTTGCAGACCGAGTACACTTGCCTGGACCTACATCACTTGCATCATCTTGAAGATTCACATTCAGAGACCCAGCATCTAGCTCAGATTTGATGGTATTGAAGCACTTCATCGTAGAACCCATAAAAAGGTTATTATCCAGCATATGCTTCTTAAGAGTTTTCTCTAAATTTTCCATTATGTCCCGCATATCCTTCTTGTTTTTCTCATCCTCTTTGTCCTTATGGACTTCCATCCCTGCTGACCTAGTATCCAAATTCCCCTGATGAAGATCAACTTTGGTAGAGACGGAGAAAAATCTAAGATTGAGGCTTTTAATTTCCTAGAAAACCCATTTCATGAGGCAGAATGAATACATAGATATCATATTCACCATTTGGAGGACATCGAAAGGGGGATCAATCTTGTCATCCATATCCTCCTTAAGGAGTTCAATATTCCTTTCTTGCATGTCAACCATTTTCACAAAGGGAATGTTCCTAGAGCTGGAAGGGTTATTACCCTTCTCATCAGACTCCAAAATAGGAATTTCATTATCCTCCTTCCTATCCAACTACACCTCCATGACCACTTCCAACTTCAGAGAAATATGAACATCATGTTCCTTAGAGCTAGAATAATTGACCAAAATGGGGACCTTCTGACCACCCACATCCATATCTTTATCCTTGGCTTCAGGTTCGTCAACTTTTTCCTTAGCTACATAAGCATACTCTTCCTTTTCCTTTTCCTCACCAGAATCAATAACCGAAGCTGATAGAGACTCTTTGCTTTCCTCATTAGACTAGGTGTGGGGAGAAATTTTAGTAACTGCATAACCATCAACACTCTCACCTTCAGAATCTGTTTCCATGCCATCCTTCTTTTCCAATTTTAATTTTTAACTCATTGTCTTCTCTTTACTCTCACCCTCTCAAATCTATTTACCCAAAGCCTTGGCAGGTCTAGAGTCCCTAGGCAAGGGGATAATAGGGCTACTAACAAATTTTTTTTTAATATGTTCCACAATTAATAAAATAAGACCCTCATGTAGAATGGGCATGCTCACTTTTTTCCTATAATCAATTATGCTATGGTGAAGGGACTGTAGCAGAAAAAATAGGATAGAAATCCTAATCTTATGTGTGAAATGTAAAAGCAACACAAAATGATAGGAGTGAACATGCTTATACCTTCCATCTAGAGTGATATACTCCATAACATCAGTCATAACCTTCACCCAAATCTCCTTGGAAGTGTCCATATCATAATAGCCACTAGAGTCCTTCACCAAGCACTCGACCTCCACCTTTTCTTTAGGGAAATGTTGAATGGAATGTTGGGAGATCTTCTTATCTCTATAGAACTTCATGTCCTTTGTGTTTAACCCAGACACCTTCGTAATAACTTCCTCGGTGATTTTCACAACCATTCCCCCAATACTCACATGGCCATCCTTCGAGCTCTCAAAAAATCTATCATGACATCTTCTTTGAACCCATGAAGGCATTCCATGTACATGGTGAGCCCTCCCTTTGTAATCTTGTCCCAGACCTCAGTCTTATTCTTCTATTTTTTGCAATCCTTCCTGGCTCCCTGTGGTTAAGTCCTCCACCCATAATACCCTCAGAGAATAGAATCTCAACCAAAATGGCAGAGACAATACAAAGATAGAACACAATGGTAGACTTCAAATTGAACACCATGCTAATATACGCGTGTCTAGGCTCAGTCATCTCATGAAAGTTGAGACTCTTTATAACCCTTATAACTACTTTAATTTAACTTGTGTCTTTTCATCATAGCTTTCTAAGATATTCCAAATCTACTCATTTGTTGTGAGTCATATCAATCACCAACTTGGCCTTCAAATCGACAGTCAAATTATTTCCTCCATGCCAAGTCATGATGTCCTTAGCCTTGATATCGATGTTGGCCAATGCATCTGTGGTACTATTAGCCTCCTTGAAGTTATGAGAAATAATAATCTGCTTAAAGGAATTAATGATTATCTGAGCCTCCTCTATAATTGCCTTAATAGACCATGATAGCTTATTCACCCCTTTGATACAGATTAAAATGTTCATAGAGTCGTAGGGTAAGTGCACAAAGATGGGGGACCAAAAAGGGGGTATAAGATGCCACTTTTTTCCTAAAATCAGGAAACTCTGAACTTCAACAAGAAATTGAAGATAGTTAGACTCAAAATTTTAAGATGCGATAAAAACAAGAGTTGTAATACTCTAAATCTAGTTCCTAAACTCCTAACTTATTTTGAAAATGGTGTAGATTAAGGCCCTCAAAAAGGGGGAGAACAAAAAGTGGTCCTTTTTTTTGTAAAAAAACATAACATAGCGTCTGGTGTGCTCCCCCTAAAATGTTAATTTTTTTTTTTTGAATTTTTTTAATCTCTTTAGTGAGAAGTTAGCTAACACCACGTAGTTTATCCTAGAACTTTTTGGTAATTTTTTTATGAATGTATAATTTTTTATGAATTTACGAAGTGCACACATCCTGGAAACATGAAATTTCTGTATGCTCCCCCTAGAAATCATTTAAAACTAATCAAAAATCAAATTTTCTTTTTTTTTTAAGTGTGTAGAATGGAGTCTAGTTTCTAAAAATGTAACTTGTTGCAAAATTTGATGAATGAGCCAAAATCTATGCCCAAAATACTACACGTTGGTTTTTTACAAAAAATAGACATACACATAAAAGAAATTAGAGATGAAAAAATTAACATAATCATAATTCAAAAAACATTATATGCTTAGATAGCTAATAGAGATATTTGCAATATCACGTTGTCTGATTTTTACATTCTTGAGCCATAAGTAAACCTGACGAGGAGCACACAAAAAAAAGATGTCATTTTTTTTGTATGTCTATTGGAAAACACGTCTTAGGCCTATTTGAATCATCCAAGTCTTTGGGTTGGATCTCCAAGGCAAATCCAAGCCTTAGGATTGGTAAATTCCAATGCCTTACAAAGTGTGTGAGCCCTATAGGGTGAGTGCACTACTGAAATCTATGACTTCCATAGGGCGCACGCCCTATGAAAATCATAGATTTTAATAGTGCACTCCCCCTAAAGGGCGAGCACACTATTGAAATATATGACTTCCATAGGGCGTGCACCCTATTTAAGTTATAGATTTAAATAGTGATGAGAAAGAGTCAGAGAGAGAGAGAGAGAGAGAGATCTAGAGGGTGTGAGAGCTCTCTCTCTCTCTCTCTCTCTCTCTCTCACAAACACACACACACACCCTCCCTCTCTCTCTCTCTCTCTCCACCTTCCTATCCTCTATATTTTCCCTTCTTACCCTCTTTCACCCCCTCTATCTCACACACACATATCCTCTCTCCCATTTTCCTACCCTCTATATTCCCCCCTCTCTCTCTCCTCTATATTTTTCCTTATAACTCTCTTTCATCCCCTCTCTCTCACACACACACATATGCTCTCTCCCACCTTCCTACCATCTATATTCCCCTTCCTACCCTCTCTCTCTCTCTCTCTCTCTCTCTCTCTCTCTCTCTCTCTCTCTCTCTCTCTCTTATGCAGAGAAATGTAGCCAACCACCAAATCTAAGGTCTCCAACACTCTAATCCATACAATAATGGATTCTAGGATCAATTCTAGATCTCTTACCCACACCTGGGTACACACTCCTAATGAGCCCTATAAGGTACTTTCCCTTATAACTTCAACCACCTACAATCATGAGTGGAGACTAGTTTCAAAGACCCAACCAAGTCAGGATTCACACTGAAGAGGAATCCTACTAACTCACAACACCAACTTCTCAGTTTAGGCCTACAATCCTTGTAGCCTTTCAAACCTTGATTTTGGCCTCTAGTTCCCAAAACTCCTTAACAACCTAGGGAACTAAACCCAGATCCAAACACCCTTTTGGACCCTATTATCTTGTGGTGACTAATCAGGAAAGTATTGTACACTTTTCCTCCCACCTATATTTTTCAGCTATTTTGAGGCCGACATATTTTTTGGCTATTTTGGGTCAACATGTTGTAACTCCTTCTAACCCTAAAGCAGCAAAAATATTGTATAATATGGCTTAGGGTTAGGGATTTTATAATGTATTTTTTAGTTGCTTCTTGTGGTGGTATTGAGCTGTAAGGGATTACAGATTGTAACCAGTTGTAATCACTGAATAATAAAATATTAGACTTGTTGTTGGTGGACGTAGCCCAGGGATTATGTGAACCACATTAAATCTTTGTGTCTTGTGTTCTCTTCTATCTAGTTTATTGTTTACTGATATTGGTTATATTTGCATGTAATTTTTATTTTTGCCTTGTTAATCCTAACAAGTGGTATCAAAGCGAGGTTGTTTGTCAGTTATCCTCTGCAGGAAGATCTCACTGTTTAGTGGGAGTCTCACAGTTGAGTGGGAGCAATGGTAGATGAGGGTAGGCTGAAGGTTGAAAAGTTTAATGGTCAAAACTTTCAGTTATGGAAAATGCAAATGGAGGACTATCTCTATCAGAAGGATTTATGGCGGCTGTTGGAAGGAAAAGCCAAGTAACTGGCAAGCATTTATGATGAGGACTGGGTAATTCTTGATAGAAAGGCTCTTGGTAGTATTTGATTATGCCTGGCCCAATTGGTGGCATTCAATATTACCTTAGCAACGATGACTGAAGATTTTATGAAAACCCTAGTGAAGTTGTATGAAAAGCCCTCCGCTTCAAATAAGGTATTTCTCATGAAGTGTTTTTTTAATATGAAAATGGCAGAAGGTGGGTCAATTAATGATCATTTAAATGAGTTTAATATAGTTAATAGTCAATTATCTTCTGTTAATGTTACTTTCGATGAAGAAGTTAGGGATCTCTTGATTTTGTGTGCTTTGTCTGAAAGCTGGAATGGCTTGGTAATGGCTATTAGTAACTCAGTTTTTGGTACCCTAAAATTTGATGATGGTATTGGTGTTATTTTGAATGAGGAAATTTGTAGGAAAAGCTTAGGTGGATCCACATCAGGTAGTGTCTTAAATGCACAAAGTAGAGGCAAAACGAATGAGAGAGGAAACAATTTTGGAAATCATGGGAAATCAAGAGGAAAATCAAAGGGAAAGAGGTCTTAATTTCAAAGGGCCAAATGATGATTGGTACTATGGAAAACCAAGTCACAAGAAGAAAGATTGCTAGTCTCAGAAGAGTAAAGAAGGAGACAAACACAAAGGTAATAAGGAGGCAAATGTGGTAAGTAATAAACCTGAAAAGGATGCTTTTCTTCTTTCTTTAGAAAGTATTGATGATTCATGGGTTTTAGATTCTGGGGCTTCATTTCATGCTACACCCCATAGAGGTTACTTTCTTGATTATGTCCAAGGGGATTTTGGGCTAGTTTATTTGGGAGATAATGAACCCTGTCAGATTGATGGAAAGGGAAAAATTAAGATTAAGTTTTCTGAATTGGAATCATTGGCTACTACAAGAGGTAAGACATGTTCCAAGGTTGAGTAGGAATTTAATTTCAGCAGGGCAACTAGCTGATGAGGGTTGCACAGTTACTTTTAATGATAAAAATTGGAAGGTTTCAAAAGGTTCCTTAGTAGTAGAAAAAGGTGTGAAAGTAGGCACCTTATATCTTTGTACAGGTCATACTGTTCCTTATACTTTAATTGTTTCAAAAGATAATGAATGTTTAGGAATAGTGGCTGCAGTTGAGTAGGAAGAACATCAAACTATTGCTGTAGGTTATGACATAACACTCTGGCACAACAGACTTGGGCACATGAGTGAAAAAGGTATGAAATTACTTCATTCAAAGAAAGTTTTACCTGGTCTGAAATGTGTCAATATGGATTTTTGTGAAAGTTGTGTTTATGGAAAACAAAAGAGAGTTAGTTTTGTGAAGAGTGGGAAGGAAAAGAAAAATTAGAAATTAGAGCTTGTGCATACAGATGTATGGGGACCAACTCAGGTATTTTCCCTTGGTGGCTCTCTATATTATGTTACATTTATAGATGATGCAACAAGAAAAGTATGGTTTTATTTTTTTTAGATAGAAATCTGATGTATTTCAAACTTTTAAGAAATGGAAATGCTTGGTCGAGAATGAGACTACTAAAAGGTTAAAATGTCTCAGATCTGATAATGGTGGTCAGTATTGCAGCACATAATTTGAAGATTATTGTTCCTCTAATGGTATTCATAGGCAAAAAATTGTACCAAGGACTCCACAAAACTGAGTCTAGGGTGGTTCGATCTAGTGGAGGCCTCATATGGTAGCAATATGGTTATAGGATCAGTCTCCTATGGGGAGGTTTTTTAGTGTGGATCCTGATCAGTCACCAAGTGGGAGATTGTTATATTGTGGTGACTAATCAGGAAAGAGCTATTTTGGGCTGACATGTTGTAACTCCTTCTAACCCTAAAGCGACAAAAATATTGTATAATATGGCTTAGGGTTAGGGATTTTATAATGTATGTTTTAGTTTCTTCTTGCGGTAGTATTGAGCTATAAGGGATTATGGATTGTAATTAGTTGTTATCACTAAATAATAAAATATTGGACTTGTTGTTGGTAGACGTAGCCCAGGGATTGGGTGAACCAGGTTAAATCTTTGTGTCTTGTGTTCTCTTTTGTCTCGTTTATTATTTTTTGATATTGGTTATATTTTCATGTAATTTTTAATTCTACCTTGTTATTCCTAACAGACCCCCTAAAGATCCCAAAAGCATTCAAGCTGATCCTAATCTAGCACCCCCAAACCCTCACTAAGTCAACAGGCCTAATTGATCAAGTTAGACTAGGGCTCTAATGAAGAATGGATATAATGGGTTCTCAAGACCCCCCAACCTTATCAAAATCCATATTACACATTATTCAACCAATTCAACAACTCACAAGGTTCTATGGGTCTCCTGCATTGATTGTCTTCACTTAGCCACTTCTTTCCTAGCAAAACACATAGAGATGTTTGGCCTAGGGTTGGCTTGTAAAATTACCAAACCTCCTCTCCACACCTCTAGCCTTTGGATTTATTGAGACCATGCTCCTATCTTTCACTCCCCTTAGTTTCATGAGGATCCACGTGTGGAATAGAAAGTTAGGGCTCCATTTCTCGGAGTCCCTGGAAATCAAGGTTGTTCAGGAACACCCAAGCCAAAATACACACAACTTTTGACTGGTATGTCCAAATGAACTCAAACCAAAATAATTCAAACCTTAAAACAAATATCTTATAGAAACAATGATTGTGCAATCATTACCAGGTCATACAAAATTGTACAATTCACAGGTATCGCCCATAATTCCATAAATTCAAGGTTTTTCATTCATAAACTTTAAGCCTCTGATTACAATGTGATATAATCCCCTGGTCGATCATTCTAAATGGATTTTAAATCCATTCCAATGGTTAGAACAACCTGATTAGGTGCTCTCAATTGATTTACAAGTTTTGAGCAACTTTTCAGAAGTTGTCCATCAACTTTTGAAAGTTGCATTGTAACTTTTGCAATTTTTGCTCCTAGGCTCTAACTAGACCCAACCAAGGTATAGATGGATCTAACCTATCCATTCTAAGATTAAACTACTAAAACATTCCAAAAATTAATAAATCTAATCATTTTATACCTTTTGATCTAATAGAGCAAGTTGGCTTATAAGATCACCTAAGTGCCAATTGACCTCACACGGGGTATTTTATTACATCCTAGGACCCCAAATGGATCCCATCTCCTAGCTACTCTTTCCTATCACTCATGCCTCCATAGGAGTGCCTTGGTGCCTTGCACCATACTTCCTATGCCAATAAAACTCAAGTCTCTTGAGTTGGTAGAGTGGACACTTGGTACCCTGACTTCTAGATTACTGCTTCAATCAGCCAACTAGTATCCTCCACTAGTTTGTTTCTTCACTTGATGAGATATTCCAAGTATACCTATCTCTTGGTCTTCTTACCTTCTCTCTTATCTAGAACACATTCAATCTCAAGTGCTTGGGTTTTAGGAGGGGCCTTGATGGTCTCATGATCATCCTTGGGTACTGTTTCTCCATTAGTATCCAATACTTCAGGTCCCTTATAAGCATATAAATCAAAGATGTTAAAAGTGTTTGAGAGCCCAATGTCTGATGGCAACTCAACCTTGTAAGCATTCTGACCACACCTTTGCAAAACTTTGAAAGGACCTATCTTCCTCATCATTAACTCACTATGTTTTCCCTTGGGTAGTCTTTCCTTCTTCGTATGAACCATCACCAAATCCCCTACTAAAAACTAGAGATCTCTTCTTCTACTATCCATAGCCTCTTTGTATTTTTCTATCACCTTCTCCAATCTACTTCTTACCTCCTTGTGGATATCCATCATGACCTCTGCAAAGTCATTGGCTTGAGCACTGTTCCTCTCCATGGAAGTAATCTCTCTCAACTCAATCACACCTCTTGGATGTGTGTCATACACAATCTGGAAAGGGCTCTATCCTATGCTCCTATTCATTGAATCATTGTAGGAAAACTCTTCCTGAGCAATGACCGAATCCCAAGATGAGCCATGCTCCTTGGTTAGGCACCTTAATAGGTTTCCAAGAGACCTATGTACCACCTCTGCCTTACCATCTAATTGAGGATGGTAGGTAGATGAGAAGGCTAAGTCTATCCCAAGCTTCTTCCACAAGGTCCTCCAAAAGTGGCCAAGAAACTTGGGATCTTTGTCTGAGACTATGGATAGAGGCAATCCATGAATTCTTATGATCTCCTTGAAGAATATCCCTACAATATGTGAGGCATCATGGCTAGTCTTGAAAGGCAATAAGTGAGCCATCTTAGAGAACCTATCCACCACCACACACACACTATCATAACCATGTTTAGTCTTAGGAAGTCATAACACAAAGTCTAGACTGAGAACATCCCAAGGTCTATTGGGAATGGGAAAAGGAGTGTAGAGACCTGCATTTGAAGACTTACCCTTTACTCTTTGACACACCATACAAGCCTCCACATATCTCCTGACATCAGTTGGCATCCTAGGCCAATAATAGAACCTCATTAATAGCTCTAGTGTCTTGTCTAATCCAAAATGGCCTGCCAGACCCCCACAATGCTTCTCCTTCACAATATTCTCTCTAAGTGATCCCCCAGGGATACATAACTGGCTACCTTTAAAGGGTAGTCCCTCCTATAGTATATAGTCAAAGAAAGTGCTATGGTACTATCCTTTCATATCCTTTCATATCCTTTCATACCTTGTATGCCTCCTTGAAGTCCTCATCTTCTTCATACATATCCTTGATGGAATGAAACCCCACATTCTCTAGCCTCACTTCTTGGATTGTCAAATTCCTCTTGCTAAGGGTATCAGTAACATTACTTTATTCCCCTCTCTTGTGCTTGATTGTGAATGTGTAGGATTGGAGATATTCCATCCACTTCACATGCCTGTGATTACACTTCTCCTTCCTATTCAAGAAGCTTAAAGCATGGTTATCAATATAAACAACAAATTCCTTTGGTAACAAATAGTGTTTCTACTACCTTATGGAATGAACCATTACATACATTTCCAAGTCATAGGTAGAGTATTTTTTTTTCACCTCATTTAGCTTCTCACTAAAGAAGGCTATAGGCTTTCCCTCCTAACTTAGGACTCCTCCTATGGCCCTATTGATGGCATCACACTCAATGGTGAAGACTTTATCAAAGTCTAGTACCACAAGGATAGGTTGTTCTGCCACCTTCCTCTTCAAAAACTCAAAAACCCTATCAGCTTCTTGAGTCCACACAAAATGATATTTCTTGCCTCCCTTGATGGTTTCTATCATGAGGGCACTCACATTACTGAAACCTCTAATAAATTTCCTATAAAAACTTGCTAGGCCATGAAAACTTTTGACTTCACTTGCTATCCTTGGAGTGGGCCAACCTAGTATGGCATCCACCTTTGATGGATCCATTTTGAGGTTTCCTTTAGAGATGACAAATCCTAAAAAGATCAACTCCTCCTGCAAAAAGACACACTTTTCCAAGTTGATTCTCAACTTTTCCTCTAGAAATTCTTCAAAAATTGTTCCACATGATCCAAGTGTTCTCCCTTGCTCTTACTATAGATGATAATGTCATCTAGGTAAATAACTACAAAGTGATTAATGAATTTCTTAAGCACCTCATTCATGAGTCTCATGAATGTGCTTGGTGCATTTGAGAGACCAAAGGGCGTCACCATCCACTCACATAGCCCTTCATTGGTCTTGAATGTTGTCTTCCAATCATCTCCTTCCCTCACCCTGATCTGGTGGTAACCACTTTTCAAATCCATTTTAGAATAGTATTTTTCCCCTCCTAGGCAATCCATCAAATCCTCCATTCTTGGCATGGGAAACTTGTACCTTATAGAAATATTATTTATAGCCTAGGAGTTAGTACATAATCTTCATGTACCCTCCTTCTTTGGGGCTAATAGGACTAGCACTGAACAAGGGCTAATGCTCCTTCTTATGAACCCCTTACTCAAGAGTTCTTCAACCTACCTGGCCAAATCTTCATTCTGACTAGGTGTGAGCTTGTATGCTACCTTGTTTGGAAGTGTGGAACTAGGTATGAAGTTAATACAGTGACTTACATCTCTAACAGGTGGAAGGGTCTCCATTTTTCCATATGTAATCACACCCTTATATCTCCCTAGCAACTCCTGCACTTCCTTGGGTCCCACTGTCCTCCATGATTCTTCCTTCTCTATACTGCACACCTTTCTCTCCTCCCGAGGTCTCACTATAATGTCATAGCATGGAGTGTCCTTCCTTTTGATGGTCTTCATGAACTCCTCCCCTACAACTAGCATGCTGATGGCTTGAGAAGTCTCCTTTCCATCATCTGGCAGGGGTCTCATGGTGAACTATTTTCAACCTTTGGAGATATCATAAATGTTTTTCTTCTCATCATGATGTGCACTGACTTCATATTGCCAAGGTCTCCCTATTAATAGGTGACAAGCATCCATATCAGTCACATCACATAGGATGTTGTCATGATAATCTCCTATCCTGAACTCCACATGTACCTACTCATTCACCAAAGCTTTTTGTTCTTTGTTCAACCATGACACTTTATATGGGTTAGGATGAAGTATCTTTTTCAATCCAAGTTTATCTACTATGGAAATAGAAGCTAGATTATTAGTTGATCTTAAATCTACTATCACTTTGTAAACTTTACCTTTCACCTTGCATGTGGTTCTGAATAGTGTATTTCTTTGTGTTGGCTCCTTGGCTAGAGGATTCTTCAATAAGGTCCTATTGAACATTAGGAACTCCCCTTGCTCAGGGTATACATTCCCACTTTCTCCTTGCACACTTTGTACATCATCTTCTTGGGCTAGGTGCACCCTCTTGTCTCCTCCTTGATGATTGTTTCCCATCTTGTCAGGGCATCTAGAAGCTTGGTGTCCAATCTGATTGAAATTGAAACACCTTCGTATGAATACTCCTGGAGTTCTTCCTCCTGATCTCCCTCTGCTATTAATTCTTCTTCCTCTATAGCCTCCTCTAGGATTTGCTTCACCCTCTTGATTTTCCTAATTACTAGGTTCCCCTTGGGGTCTAGTGAAAGATCCTCTCCCATGAAATCCTTTCCCTCTATTTTTTGCTCCTCTGGCTTTATTTTGGGAGTCACCCTTCCTTCTTTGCCTATCATCAATCTTTTGTGCCATTTGGAAACAAGAGTGCACTGGTTTTGGATTGAACAAGGTTAGTTCATCCTAAATAGTATACTTAAGTCCATTCAAGTATCTTGATAACTTCTTCTTCTCACATTCAGTTACCTTAGCCCTTAGAGAGAGCTTGTGAAAATCCTCTATGTATGCACCCACATCCAAGTCTTTTTATCTAAGACTTTGCAATTTCTTGTGCACTGTGACTTCATAGTCCTCTAGTATAAACTGTCTCTAAATTTTAGACTTCATTCTCCTCCAAGTTTCTATCAGGTTCTTACCTTCATCTGCCCTCTCATTTTAAAGGTAGTTCCACCAGCTAAGGGTAGTGCCCTTCATTTTAGACTTGGAAAACTTCACCTTTTGGCTCTCTGTCACACTTTTACAATCAAAGTGATTGTCCAAAGCTTCTATCCAGTCCACACAATCTTCTAGATCAAGCTTGCCACAAAAGGTAGGGATATCTACCTTGGGGTCCCTTCTTCCCATCTTCTCAAGGAATTCGAGGAACACTCTCTGATCAACATCTATTCAAGGCCTATTCCTCCAAGGCTCTTCTCCATCATCCTCACCCTCTCTTTCTTCTTCAGAGTCTTCTTGGGTTTCTCTACCCATCTTACCTTTCAACTTATCCATCTCCCTCTTTAGGGATCTATTTTCTTCCCGAATGGTCCTACTTTTCGCCATCTTTTCTTTGATCAACTTGGCCAGCTCCACATTAGTGGTACTCAAGGGAATCTCTCTCTCCCCTTCTTCATTTTCAGACATCTTATCTCTTATTTGCAATCCAAACAAGACCTTGGTGGCTCTGATACCACTTGATGCAAAGAAATTCAACCAACCACCAAATCTAAGGTCTCCAACACTCTAATCCACACAATAATAGATTATAGGATCAATTCTAGATCTCTTACCCACAACCAGGTACACACTCCTAATGAGACCTATAAGGTACTTCCACTTATAGCTTCAACCACCTACAATCATGAGTGGATACTAGTTTCTAAGACCCAACCAAGTTAGGATTCACACCCAAGAGGAATCCTACTATCCCACAACACCAACTTCTCAGTTTAGGTCTACAATCCTTATATCCTTTCAAACCCTGATTTTGGCCTCTAGTTCCCAAAACTCCTTACCAACCTTGGGAACTAAACCTAGATCCAAAAACCCTTTTGGACCCCCCTAAATATCCCAAAATCATTTAGGCTGATCCTAATCTAGCACCCCCAAACCCTCACTAAGTCCACATGCCTAATTAATCAAGTTAGACTAGGGCTCTAATGAAGAATGGATAGAATGGGTTCTCAATACCCCCCAACCTTATGGAAATCCTTTTTACACCTTATTCGACCAAATTCAACAACTCACAAGGTTCTATGGTTCTCCTACATTGACTGTCTCCACTTAGCCACTTCTTTCCTAGCCAAACACATAGAGATGTTTAGCCTAGGGCTGGCTGTAAAATTACCAAACCTCCTCTCCAAACCTCTAGCCTTTGGATTTCTTGAGAACATGCTCCTAACTTTCATTCCCCTTAGTTTCATGAGGATCCACTAGTGGAATAGCAAGTAAGGGCTCCATTTCTCCGAGTCCCTAGAAATCAGGCTGTTCAAGAACACCCAAGCCAAAATGCACATAACTTTTGACTGGTATGTCCAAATGAACTCAAACCAAAATAATTCAAACCTTAAAACAAATATCTTATAGAAAAAATGATTTTTCAATCATTACCAGGCCGTAAACGAAATCATACAATTCACTGGTATCACCTAGAATTCCATAAATTCAAGGTTTATTCATTCATAAACTTCAAGCCTCCGATTACAATGTGATATAACCCCCTGGTCAATCATTATAAATGAATTTTAAATCCATTCTAAGGGTTATAACAACCATATTAGGTTCTCTCAACTGATTTACAAGTTTTGAGCAACTTTTCAAAAGTTGTCAAGTAACTTTTGAAAGTTGCATTGCAACTTTTGCAATTTTTGCTCCTAGGCTCTAACTAGACCCAACCAAGGTCTAGATGGATCTAACCCATCCATTCTAAGCATAAACTAGAAAAACCTACCAAAAATTAATAAATCTAAGCATTTTAGACCTTTTGGTCTGATTGAGCAACTTGGCTTATAAGATCACCTAAGTGCCAATTGACCTCACACCTGGTCTTTTATTAATTACATCTTAGGACCCCAAATGGACCCTATCTCCTAGCCACCCTTTCCTATCACCCATGTGTCTATAGGAGTTCCTTGATGCCCTCTCTCTCTCTCTCTCTCTCTCTCCCCCCCCCCTTTTTCTTGTTTTGAATACGGTGCACGTGATATGCAAGAGTATGGATAACACTTTCTAGTTTTGCATAGGGCGCATGTGCTATAGTGCACTCACACTATGGAAGACTAAAATAAACGGTCTTCTTTGCCAAGGATCTCATGAAAGAGGCCCACCTTTTTTGTATGTTGTCTGAGTTCTCTGTGTTATCTGATAAATATTCTCTTTTCATGGTGTTGATAGTGACAATGAAGCATATTCTATCAATTTTCTCCATCTTTTTGTTTAAAAATTAACATACAATTGTGAAATTCGATCATTATCACTGAAATTTATCGATTGAGGTAATTTTTTTAATTTTTTACATGTCAAATGTGAATAAAGAGTATTTTGGTTTATAATTGGTATGATATAGACTTGTTCAATACATAATTTGATATAATTGTAATTAATTTATATTGTAATTTGTCATATTGTAAGAGGTTTATATTATAATTTGACTTATTATTTTATATTTATATTATATTTTTAAAATTGTAATCAATTCATATGTAGAAATCATCATCATGCCAAGGAAACGAGAAAAGGCTATAACACTGGAAGAGCATGAAAGAGACAAAGAGAAGAAAAGGGAAAGAATGAGACAACTTCATGAACAAAAAAAGTTGGATACCATAGAAGAATATTTTTCTCTGGACGAGGAACATAAAACATCAACACAAAGTAAGAGAGAATTAGAATTGGAAACAAAAAGGCAATGAATGAGAAACTTGCGTGTAACAAGACAATTGAATTATGAAGATGTGGGCAAATCATCTATGAGTTCCCAAGTTGAAGATACATCATCATCTAATGTTGGAGGCACATCATTGTCTACTTCCAAAGGTGTGGACACAACCTAGTATCATGTTGAAGGCACACCATTGTCTACATCCCAAGGTGTATGTACTCCCTTGTATCATGTTTAAGGAACACCATTGTCTACATCCCAAGTTGTAGGTACAACATCATCTCATGTTGAAGGTACTCAAGATGGCATGTAATTCACACATAATGTTTTTTATGCTCCTAGAATTATTTATAGAAAGCCAAAATATTCAATTGATATTGATACTAACATTTTGCAAGCAATGCCTGTCAAGATTCCCAAGTGTACTTGTCAAAGAAATGCTAATCATATCTTGAGATTATTTTTTGAGAATTTAAACATGATAGGAAGATGTCAACTATTTGTTGAAATGATGAGAAATTTGAAATTTAGGCCCATCATGAAGATTCTTGGGCTAAGAATGATGGATGAGTCAAGTGAAAAATCTATTGTAAAGAATCTAATGACTGCATATGAGAGTGTGGGTTCTACATCACACACAAAAGATAGTAATGTCACACGATGTGTACTTACATCAATGATAGTAATCACTCAAATGAAAAAATCTTGACTCATTAGAAAGATAAGCAAAACATTGAAAATAAGTAAAAAGTCTTTAATTAGAGCCTTGGTAAGGCGTCAAAGAGTGGAAGATCCAAATAGAAATGAGTTATGGGCATTTTCCAGTAGATTACCGCAAAAAGATAAAGCAATTGTTGAAGCTTTGAAATTCTTGATTTAAGAATTTTGGAAGAATTACACACGAGTATCTCCTAATCAAAGAGATGTTGTAAAAAGGAGGATTGGTAGTTGAATTCATGTTCCACATCCAAAACATTTTTTGGATTCAACTCAGACACAATTCTTTTCAAAATTTATGCATATATATCCTCAAATTAAAATTATTCAAAGATATTTTGAAATGTGTAAACCTTTTTATGTGAAGATAAATCACACATGCACAACTTGTTGTTGTAGGGTACATATTGAATTTTCTAACCATTTTGATGTTTATAGGAATATATGTGTAGATTTTCACTCTAACAATGTTTTGCAGGATTGTAACATAAATATCCCACCTAGATCTTCAAGGGAATTAATATCTACCATTTCATGTGAAAGAGTGGATGGTCAACAATTTTACAAGCTCTCATGATTGAATGGTACATGCATAATTGTGGAGGTTTGCGACATTTTCCTATTTGTCAACATATGGAGAGTATGCATGCAATTGGTAATGAAATAGTGGAATTTGGAAAATATAAGACCATGAAATACAATCTAAAAGATGGAAAAGAGGCTAAAAGATGTGATTTAGTAATTGAAAAAATTCCAGTGTATCAGTTCATGGACATTTTAAAAAAAAAAAATATTTATGAGAATGCAAGGCATACACATAGAGCGCGATGGTTTGATATGCAATTAAAGTTATGCAAGGACACATTCCCACTCTATACCATTGTTTTAGTTGTGGACTTTGCATAGAACTACACACTACAACCACATAATGAGGTGCAAGCAAAGTATTACAACTCTCAACAGGTTGCTATATTTGTTCATATAGCATTCATGAATTCACCAGACAGTACAGAGGAGAACCTGAAGATATTGAGGGAGTATCATTTTTATATCAGCAATGATCGATCACATTCTACAGAGTTCATACATGGTTTCTTTCAACTATTTTATGGTCATTTGGCAAACAAGGGCATAAAATATCACCAACATATCATATTGTCAGATAATTGTGTGTCACAATTCAAGAATTCTCGGATGCTTTATTGGTTGTGCCAGATGCATAAGATTACTTGAATTCAATATATGTGGAATTTCACAGAGGCCGGTCATGGAATGGAAGAGCACGATGGTGTAGGAGCATGTATTAAAAGAGCCTTAGCACGTGAAGAATTAAAGTACAAAGAGAAAGCAACATTGTTAGATGGGAGATGTATTGTATAGTGGTGTAATGCTATAATGGGTCTAGGTAATGAAGGTGAGTCTACGGTTCGAATATTTTTTGTTTGATGGATGAAACTAACATTGCACCATATGAGGATTGTTGTACACTGATAGGATCAAGTGAGCTACACTCTTTTAGAAGTTGTAATGCAAGTTCATGGAGTATCCACACACGACATATGGAGTGCTTTTGTTCATCATGTATAGATGAAGATTGGGATGAGTGTGAGTCAAAGGAATGAGTTGACAAATGGTATACACGTATTTTGAGTCCACTTGCCTCCTATCATCCCCATGAATCACTACAACTAATAGAAATGGAATCATCCATTGAGTTCGATCGCTTATCTGATATAGTACAACCAAGTAAAATTTTCCACATACAAATAATTTCAAATTTAGTACTTTATCATAAATATTTAGAAAACTAATGTCCTCATTATGTTTATATCATTACAGGACATTTTTTTGCTATTATTGCACCTGAAGACAATGAAGAAGGGATAGATTATTATTTGTGTCATTGTGTTGAGGCAAAAAAAAATTGGATCACTCGATTATTGATGGTAAAGAATTAGAATACCCTATAGGAGCAGTGGTTGTAACCGGTACATGGCTTAGATGGTATACTATGAAGAACCCTAGGTTATGGTTGTTCGAGGATTGGGAGATGCACAGAAATATTCTTCATTACTCAAACCTCATCGTTGCATCAAATGTCCACTTAATCAGATATGGGGAAGACCACATAAGAAAACCCTTTGGAAGGTTCGCAAGTTAGACCACGAGGCAATACTTGAGACAATCAAGGGTAGGCCAAATCCAATTGGTTCATTGGACTAAATGGAGATACAAAATATTGTAATGTCAAATTTATATAGCACTGTAAATTGGGTGGACTGTAAATTGCTCATGCATTACCCTGTATGTATAATAGGAAGTTTGTAAAATTTAATGACAACCTTTCTCTTCTATTTTTTGGGGCAATATCAGAGGTTTTCTCTAATCAACTCTTTCCTTCGGTGCTCCTATTGAGCTGAGTTGTAAAAATATTTCTCATTATTAATAAAAATAACTTTATGATGTTATGTCAATGACTTGCAGGCACATAATACTTGGAAGGCCATGGAAGAGCCTCAAGGAACCAACTCAATTCAAGAATGCACTACCTCATTTTCTTTCCAACTTCTCCCTCTCTGAAACAGAAGGTTTACATTTTGGTTTATCCAGATAGTGTACCCTCCTAGGCCACTTAGTGTACTTAGTGCCTCCACGACATCAAAACTCAAACTAGACTTTACACCTTGATCCTAACACCTTAGATCATCTCAAAATGGTACATTTTCCATGTTACAACTTCCCATTCATTCCTATCCACTCATCCTTCACCATTCTTCTACTATAGCCTTTCTAGGCTTGTCTAGTAGCCCTTCAAGCTTTGAAATCAACAATTCATTCACAATATCCCCAAACAACCTAGCAATGTTTTTACACTTTCAAATACCCCTTTTAGAGTTACTAAGTTGATATCATTCTCATAATTTCATGACCTGGCTGGTGAACACTTCCTTCACCCCCTAACCCTTCAACTAGGCCTAATTATCCCTTGCCCAAAGAAGCAACTCTATTGAATCAACTAATCTCCAAACAAGCCTGCCATAAACACCACATACAAAAAACCTAAAATCTTCCAACAGAACCTACCTCAGAGTAGTAGAAAACTTGGTAACAACCTTCATTCAGAAGTAGTATGCCTAGCCAGCTCTCCAGGCAGAACAAACTAGACATCAGTCTCAATTTCTCTGGAGGAAAGTGTCACGATCTTGTTATATTTCAGAAGAGAAGCAGCCTCACCAGGGATAACTTTAGTGGTGAATATTTTCCAATTGGAAAATTTCACTCATTGAGGATCCAAAATTTGGCAAAAAAATTAGACTTTCAAGGTGGCCATGTCGCTCGCATTTTATAAAAATTGGGTCCCATGCATAGGCAAATTGCCAATAGTGACATGGAATTATTTTTATTTCAGCAATGACTTTGCCAATCGAATTAATTTTTCCACACAGTAAATTGAATATTTCCGCCTACAATTTCCAAAGCTTGTCTTAATCGATAGTCATATTCTCCAATATGTGGTCAAAATTTAAGTTAGAGTACGGGTTAAGTACATAGATTTGACATGTGCCTCTATTCCAGAGACTTTTCATGGAGCTTTTTATCCTTTCAAAATTTGGCCCGGAATAAATGAAATTTTTTATCTCTATTCCGAAGACTTTCAATGAAACTTAATAGCTTTTAAAACTTTCGCCCGAAATAGATTTGACACATGTCTCTTTTCCAGAGACTTTTGGGGGAATCTTTGTGTCCTTTAAAACCTTGGCCCAAAATAGAATTCTTGCCATTGATATCGGATCATCAAACAGTTACAAAAGGTAGGGTTATCTCCTATCAGGAGATATAAAATTAACTCATAGTACCTTAATAAAATAATAAAATCTCCTGTCAGGAGATATAAAATTAACTCACAGTAGGGTTACCACAATAGGGAGCATGCTAGGGGCACTACCCCTAGACCCTGTCTTGGAGGCGTTTTCCCCAAACCCCTGTCAAATAATGATTATTTCTAGGTATAGGTTCCTTTCATCGTGATTTTCTTCAATAATGAAAGATTCACCAATATTTTATAGAATTTTTATATAATTGAAAAACAATCGCCAGTACAAATAATATTTTTTTCTTTCAAATTAAATTTTTTTGCCAAGAATATTATTTTTTTTTACCCAAAATAATGTAGGATTCGCTAGGATTTTACCATTTTCCTAGGGAGGGGGTTTCTTAAAGTTTTCTTTGAGCCTCCCGAGTTTTCTTATTGAAAATATCAATCATGAAGCTCTCCATGATATCCATGGCAGCACTGGATATTCCCTTGGAGAGATGCACTTGTTTCAACACCTTGTATATAAATCTCTTGCATCTTTCTACACTTCTCTTCCTCTTCTTCTTCTTATTCTCCGATTTCATGGCTTTGACTGTTGAATCCTTTGTGGGCTTGATCATCACTTTCTTTTCTTTTCTCTGCTTGGAGAAGCCTTTACTTCATTCTCTCCTTTTATACCATCTTCTTTAATAGTTGTGGAAGCCCTAGAAGCTTTTGGAGACATGGATTTTATGCTTGTATGAACAACTGACTTAAATTTTTTGCAGGTTAAGTTTCTTAGAATTCTCAAATGCATAGGTATGGGATTGGATTGTATACAAGGCTTGATTTAAAGCATTATTTGTGGGTAATTAAGACCATACGTACAAGGATTTTTCACCGGCTCCCAATATCTTTTGAAGAGATTATGGGCTTGTGTGGAATTGAATGTTGTGTACCTTTAATGGATTTTGGTCCTATGTTGTTGCGTTGGGAAGGATTACATTTAAGGCAAGAGAATTTTTAAGCAGATAGTTTTGTTTGTGAGATATCAAATCAGTAATTTTTTTAGATTTGAAATAGCTAGGTGTATTATTTGAGACTTGTATTTTCTTATTTATACGTGATGGAAGGCTATTATGCACTTGTCCTCCTTTAAAATACTTGTAAGGACTAAATTCTTTGATAATGGGGAAAATATGGACTATCATCTACTTGCTAAAAAATACAGGCATCTCCATCCTCAAGATTATTGGCAATTGAAAAATATCTCCATCCATGAATCAAGGAAGCTTCAGGGAGATCTCTGAGGAATCATATAGGCCATTCCCTTATGTTAGGATCCACAAGATTCACCATTGTTCTTTCTCTTGGTAATTTGATTTTATCTTCAAATGTGTTTGGTGTTGTCTGCAGAACAAATTTTCACATAAAATAAGCAACATTACCTTAAGAACCATCTAAACACTATTATTAAAAAACACGTAACAAAACATAGAAACCCAAAATATCCTTTAGACAATAACAGATTGGCTTCTTGAACCCCTGTCAAATAGACTTGTAGAGTATAGGAGACTATAATATAATAGAGATTGTTGAATATCACCCCAGATCTGAAGACAATATTTCTAAATACAAGCAGGCATATAGAGAGGCCAGGGAATCTTACAAGTCTAAAATATCGGCATACACTATATGGCCTCATAATTACTAAGCCAAAGCGGTTTTCTGATTCGAAAGACATAGCATCCTCCAAGGCCATTTTCTTTTCTATTGTCTTAACAGGATGTCTGCTAGAAAAATTATGAATGTGCATCCCTCTACTCATCTCTTCAATTTTTGTTTTTGTAGATTTCACCATCTAACGTTCCTTTTCGGTAAGAGATGGATGGAAATGCTCATGACTCTTGAAAGAATGGCCTGCATGAAAATAAAAACTTGTGGTTATTCAAATGGTAAGTTCAGAGTTTCCCATAAGTTGGGAGAAACGAGTTTGGAAAGACTTCAATCTTTCATTGAGGGAAAATATTTTACTTACATTGAGAAGAAACCTTAGGTTTTTTCACTTCATGTTCAACATCTTCTGTTTATTTTCTTTTCAACTAAATAGATAATTTTCTATTCATCAAGTGATTAGAACTCGTTGGAATAGCACTTGTGGAAGGATCAGGGCATTTCCTCTGTGACTCAAAATCACTCTGGATCTTCTCAGAATGAAAAATAGAAATATCTTTTTCACAGCCATTCTTCCCATATATCTAAACTCTGAAACACATCCCATAGATGTATTTAAATACTAAAAAATCCCCAAACTCTATCACATGTTGATATACAAAAATTTCCCAGCCTGTGCCAAAAAACTCAATTCTAGTGCTTGTACTACATGACTAGTGCCAAAATAGGGCTCTCCCAATCATTGACTATGACCCCAAATCCAGTCACGGGGTCATATCTCAGAGCTCGTACGAGGTAGCATCAAGTCATCAGGTGCTATAGGACCATGTTTCCAGGGCCTACAATAGCCTATCTCAATTTTTAGAGATTCAATTTTGTTAAAATTTGGAAACACATTCTTGGTCGATATAAGAACTCAAAGTGTTCCTCAGTTCAAACGCCCAACATTGCCTATCTTTCCAACCATCAGTTGTATCATTGAATTGTCTATTCCAATATCTCTGAATGGCTAGGTAAATGCTAGTGGCAACCTCGTTCCCCACACATAGTCGTTTGAACGTCGTCGACAACTCCGGGGTGAAGTGTCCCTCAAGGTCCCTTCAGCCTGAAATCAGTGATCTTTACATGGTCATATCTCGAACCTCATGCAAGGTAGAATCAAGTCGTTAGGTACTACATGACCATGTTGTCGGGGCCTACAATAGCTTGTCTTGGTTTTTAGAGATTCAAGTTCATCTAAATTTGGCAACACATTCTCGGGCGATGTTAGAACTCAAAGTGTTCCTTAGTTCAAATGGCCAACGTTGCGTATCTTTATAACCGTCAATCATAGCATCGAACTATCTATTCCAACAACTTTGAATGGTTGGGTAAATGCTATTGGAAACCTCATTCCCCACACATAATTGTTCGAACACCGCCGACGACTCTGGGGCGAAGTGTCCCTCAAGGTCCCTTCAACATGAAATTGGCGATCTTTATGGGGTCATATATCGAAGCTCATGCAAGGTAGAATTGAGTAGTCAGGTGCTATGAGACCTTGTTGTTGGGGCCTACAATAGCCTATCTCAGTTTTTAGAGATTCAAGTTTGTTTAAATTTGGAAACACATTCTCGGTTGATGTCAGAACTCAAAGTGTTCCTCAATTCAAATGACTAGCATTGCGTATCTTTCCAACCATCGATCGTATCATTGAACCGTCTATTTGAACAACTTCAAATGGTCAGTTAAATGCAAGTGGAAACCTCATTCCCCACACACAGTCATTAGAACACCGCCGATGACTCTGGGGCAAAGTGTCCCTCAAGGTCCCTTCAACATGAAATCAATGATCTTTACGAGGTCATATCTCAGAGCTTGTGTGAGGTAGAATCGAGCCATTAAGTGATATGAGACCATGTTGTCGGGGCCTACAATAGCCTGTCTCAGTTTTCAAAGATTCAATTTTGTTTAAAGTTGGCAACACATTCTCGGTCGATGTTAGAAATCAAAGTGTTCCTCAGTTCAAACGGCCAACCTTGCATATCTTTCCAACTGTCAATTGTATCATCAAACCATCTATTCCAACAACTCCAAATGGTCGGGTAAATGCTAGTGGAAACCTCGTTCCCCACACACAGTCGTTTGAATGCCGCCGATGACTCTAGGGCGAAGTGTCCCTCAAGGCCCCTTCATCATGAAATCAACGATCTTTACAAGGTTATATCTCAGAGTTTGTGCAAGGTACAATTGAGAAAATAGGTACTATGGGACCATGTTGTCAGGGCCTATAATAGCTTGTCTTGACTTTTAGAGATTCAAGTTCATTTAAATTTGGCAACACATTCTCAGTCGATGTCAGAACTCAAAGTGTTCCTTAGTTCAAACGACCAACGTTGCATATCTTTCCAACCGTCGGTTGTATCATCAAACCGTCTATTCCAAAAGCTCTGAATGGCTAGGTAAATGCTAGTTGCAACCTCGTTCCCCACACATAGTCACACAAATGCCACCGATAACTCCGGGGTGAAGTGTCCCTCAAGGTCCCTTCAACATGAAATCGGTGATGTTTATGGGGTCATATCTCAGAGCTTGTACAAGGTAGAATCGAGCCATCAGGTGCTATGAAACCATGTTGTTAGGGCCTACATTAGCCTGTCTCAGTTTTCAGAGATTCAAGTTTGTTTAAATTTGGAAACACATTCTCTATTGATGTCAGAACTCAACGTGTTCCTCAGTTCAAATGGGCAATGTTGTGTATCTTTCCAATCGTCGGTCGTATCATTGAACCGTCTATTCCAACAACTTTGAATGACCAGGTAAATGCTAGTGGTAACCTCGTTCCCCACACACAGTCATTTGAACACTACCGACGACTCCAAGGTGAAGTGTCCCTCAAGGTCCATTCAGCATGAAATCAATGATCTTTACGAGGTCATATCTCAGAGATCGTGTGAGGTAGAATCGAGATGTCAAGTGCTACGGGACGGTGTTGTTGGGGCCTACAATAGTCTGTCTCAATTTTCAGAGATTCAAGTTCGTTTAAATTTGAAAACACATTCTCAGTCGATGTCTGAACTTAAAGTGTTCCTCAATTCAAATGGCCAATGTTGCATATCTTTCCAACTGTCAGTCGTATCATCAAACCATCTATTCCAAAAGCTCTGAATAGTCAGGTAAATGCTAGTGGCAACCTCATTTGCCACACACAATCGTTTGAACACCATCGATGACTCCAGGACGAAGTGTCCCTCAAGGTCCCTTCAGCATGAAATTGGTGATCTTTACGGAGTCATATCTTGGGGCTCAAGCGAGGTAGAATTGAGTCATCAGGTGCTACGAGACCATGTTGCCGAAGCCTACAGTAGTCTATCTCAATTTTTAGAGATTCAAGTTCATTTAAATTTGGTAACACATTCTCGGTCGATGTCAGAAGTCAAAGTGTTCCTTAGTTCAAATGGCCAATGTTCCGTATCTTTCCAATCATTGGTCATATCATCAAACTATCTATTCCAACAATTTTGAATGGCCAGGTAAATGGTAGTGGCAACCTCATTCCCCACACACAGTCATTCAAACATCACTGATGACTCCAGGGCGAAGTGTGCCTCAAGGTCCCTTCAACATGAAATCTGCAATATTTATGGGGTCAAATCTCGGAGCTTGTACGAGGTAGAATCGAGCCGTTAGGTGCTACGAGATGGTGTTGCCAGGGCCTACAATAGCCTATCTTGATTTTCAGAGATTTAAGTTCGTTTAAATTTGGCAACACATTCTTGGTCGATGTCAAAACTCAAAGTGTTCCTCAGTTCAAATTGTATCTTTCCAACTGTCCGTCGTATCATCAAAGCGTCTGTTCCAATAGCTTTGAATGGTAGGGTAAATGCTAGTGGCAACTTCATTCCCCACACATAGTCATTCGAATGCTACTGACGACTCCAGGGTGAAGTGTCCCTCACGGTCCCTTCAACATGAAATCAATGATATTTATGGGGTCATATCTTGGAGCTCGTGCGAGGTAGAATCGAGTCGTCAGGTGCTACAAGACCATGTTGTCGGGGCCTACTTGATTTTCAGAGATTCAAGTTCATTTAAATTTGGCAACACATTCTCAGTCAATGTCAAAACTCAGAGTGTTCCTTAGTTCAAACAGCCAACGTTGCGTATCTTTCCAACCAACCGTCGGTCATATCATCAAATAGTGTGTTCGAACAGCTTTGAATAGTTAGGTAAATGCTAGTGGCAACCTCATTCCCCACACATATTTTTTTGAACTCCGTCAATGACTTCGGGGTGAAGTGTCCCTCAAGGTCCCTTCAACATGAAATTAATGATCTTTATGGGGTCATATCTCAGAGCTCGTGCAAGGTAGAGTCAAGCCGTTAGGTGCTACAGGACCATGTTATCGAGGCCTATAATAGCCTATCTTGATTTTTAGAGATTCAAGTTCATTTAAATTTGGCAACACATTCTCAGTCGATGTCATAACTCACAGTGTTCCTCAATTCAAATGGTCAACATTGCATATCTTTCAAACCGTCTGTTGTATCATCAAAATTTCTATTCCAATAGCTCCAAATGGCTGGGTAAACACTAGGGGAAATTTTTTTTGGAACACACAGTCGTTCAAACACAACCAACGAGTTTGGGGTGAAGTGTCCCTCAAGGTCCCTTCATCATGAAATCAACGATCTTTACAGGGTCATATTTTAGAGCTTGTGCAAGGTAGCATCGAGCCATCTAGTGCTACGGGACCATGTTGTCGGGGTCTACAATAACCTATCTCAGTTTTCAAAGATTCAAGTTCGTTTAAATTTGGCAACACATTCTCGTTCGATTTCAGAACTCAGTGTTCCATAGTTCAAACAACCAACATTGTGTATCTTTCAAATCATTTGTCGTAGCATCAAACCATATATTCCAACAACTCCAAATGGCTAGGTAAATGATAGGGACAACCTTGTTTTCCATACACATTCATTTGAATGCCGCCGATGACTTCGAGGCTAAGTGTCCCTCAAGGTCCCTTCAGCATGAAATTGGTGATCTTTACAGGGTCATATCTCAGAGCATGTGCATGGTAGCATCAAGTCGTTAGGTGCTATGGGACCATGTTGCTGGGGCCTACAATAACGTGTCTCATTTTTCATAGATTCAAGTTCATTTAAATTTGCTAACACATTCTTGGTCGATTTCAGAACTCATAGTGTTCCTCAGTTCAAATGTCTAACATTGCGTATCTTTCAAACCGTCTATCGTAGCATCAAACCATCTGTTCCAACATCTTTAAATGGCTAGGTGAATGCAAGGGGAAACCCCATTTGCCACACATTGTCGTTTGAATGCCGCCGAAAACTTCGGGGTAAGTGTCCCTCAAGGTCCCTTCAGCATGAAATTGGTGATCTTTACGGGGTTATATCTCAGAGCTCGTGCAAGGTAGCATCGAGTCGTTAGGTGCTACGGGACCGTGTTGCCGGGGCCTACAATAACATGTCTTAATTTTCATAGATTCAAGTTTGTTTAATTTTGGCAACACATTCTCGGTCGATGTCAAAACTCATAGTATTTTTTAGTTCAAACAACCAACATTGCATATCTTTCAAACCATCTGTCATAGCATCAAACTGTCTGTTCCAACAGCTTTGAATGGCTGGATAAATGC
This sequence comes from Chamaecyparis obtusa, assembly GCA_027943335.1. Taxonomy (NCBI): domain Eukaryota; kingdom Viridiplantae; phylum Streptophyta; class Pinopsida; order Cupressales; family Cupressaceae; genus Chamaecyparis; species Chamaecyparis obtusa. The sequence goes on along the minus strand of BSBK01006038.1, from coordinate 114,498 downwards.
TAAGGGAAACCTCATTTGCCACACACAACGTTCGAATGCCACCAAAAATATTGGATCAAAGTGTCCCTCAAGGTCCCTTCAGCATGAAATTGATGATCTTTATGGGGTCATATCTCGTAGCTCATGCGAAGTAGCATCGAGCTGTCAAGTGCTATATGACCATGTTGCCAGGGTATTCCACATTGATATTCCACTGGCTTATGGGTACAGTCAACAATGGTGAACTATTGTACTTGATCTAAATGTGATCCTTGTTTAGTTTGATGTAGGAATGTTTATTTGCATTTGTTTTGACTTGGCTATAATATCTTTTCATTACCTTCATCACTGACAACACCAAGGATTTAATTGGTGTATTAACAGTGACTGGTACAGGGGTACAATCAGTAACTAAGGGACCCCGCAATACTATAACCACAAGACCTTGAAACATCAAGGAAAAATAAAACAACCTCCTTCAAATGAGCCAAGGCAGTAATACTAAGCATTTTGATGGTGTTCCTATCCTCTACAGGGTGGTCCAAAATACTAGGGGTATCAATAACCTGATACCTCAAGTGCTTATAATCAGTATGCCCGACAAATAGAGACTTAGTAGTAAAAGCATAAGGTGTTAGGATTAACAAGGCAGAAATAACAATTATGTGCAAATATAACTAATATCAGAAAATAATAAACCACACAGAATAGAACACAATGGCACACAGATTTAACGTGGTTCACCCAATCCCTGGGCTACGTCCACCAACAGCGAGTCCAATATTATTATTATCCAGTGATTACAACTTGATTACAATCTGTAATCCCTTACAGCCCAACTCTGCCGCAAGTACTAAAATCATACTTCATAAAAAATCCCTAACCCTAAGCCATATTATACAATATTTTTTCCACTTTAGGGTTAGAATGAGTTATAAGTAGTCGGCCCAAATAACCGAAAAAAAGTAGTCGGCCTCAAAAAAATTTTCCTCGGGGGCTGCACCCCCGAACCCCTGCTCTTGGGGGCTGCTGCCCCCAAACCCCCGCTCGGGGCCCGGCCCGGCCCCGAACCCCGGCGAGGTCGGGAGGAAAAGTGTACAGTACTTTCCTGGATAGTACTTTCCTGATTAGTCACCACAAGCTAACAATCTCCCACTTGGTGACTGATCAGTATCCACACTATACTAAAAAACCTCCCACTTGGAGACTGATCCTGTAGCAATACCGCTACCCACATGAGGCTCCCACTGGATTGAACCACCTTGGACTCAGTTGTTCCTTTATTTTGTTCAGTCTAAAAGACCAACTGAAGCTGAACATGAGTTCAAATTCTCCCTTGTTACTACCTTGGTAAACATATCTGCTGGATTATCATCAGTATGAATCTTTTCCAGGCTTAACTGTCCATCATCCAAAACTGATCGAATGAAATGGTACCGCAACTGTATGTGTTTTGTCTTTGAGTGCAAAGCAGAATTCTTTGCAAGATGAATGGCACTTTGGCTATCTGTATGTAGAAAATTATCCTTTTGTGGATGTCCCAATTCTTCCATGAAGAATTGAAGCCATATAATCTCCTTGGCTGCCTCTGTAGCAGCAACATACTCTACCTCTGTAGTGGATAAAGCAACCACCTTTTGTAGTCGAGAAATCCAACTCACTGCTGTCCCACCAATAGTAAATATATAACCTGTAGTACTCCGCCTGCTATCTATATCTCCTGCCAAATCTGAGTCAACATAGCCTTGTACAGTAGTAGTAGAACCCCCAAAGTGTAAACACTTACTGGATGTGCCTCTCAAATATCTGAGAATCCATTTGACTGCATTCCAATGCTCAATACCAGGGTTACTCATATAATGGCTAACGACTCCCACTGCGTGTGCAATATCTGGCCTAGTACATACCATAGCATACATTAAGCTCCCTACAGCTGAAGCATAAGGTACCTTAGACATTTTAGTCTCTTCTTCTGGTGTCTTGGGACACATATCCTTAGTCAATTTCAAATGACCAGGCAAAGGTGTGCTGACAGCTTTGGCATTTTCCATAGAGAAACGTTGCAACACCTTCTCAATATAATCAGCCTGAGATAGAGACAATTTCCTATTTTTTCTATCTCTACAAATTTTCATACCAAGGATTTGTTTTGCTGCCCCCAAATCCTTCATAGCAAAAGATTTTGCTAACTGTTGTTTCAACCCCTTAATGTGATCCATGTTAGACCCAGCTACAAGCATATCATCAACATATAAACATAAAATAATGTAGCTGTCATCATCCAACCTCTTAAAATAAACACAATGGTCAGAATGACACCGACTATATCCATGCCCATTCATAAAAGTGTCAAATTTAATATACCATTGCCGAGGTGCTTGCTTCAAGCCATATAAACTTTTCTGCAATCTGCACACCAAATTCTCCTTACCCTTGACCTCAAATCCTTGTGGCTGAACCATATATATTTCTTCATCCAAATCACCATGAAGAAAGGCTATTTTAACATCAAGCTGCTCTAAATGCAAATCTTCAGTAGCCATAATACTTAAAACAGTACGAATAGAAGTCATTTTAACAACTGGAGAAAATATCTCATCAAAATCAATACCATGTTTCTGTGCAAATCCTTTTACAACTAATCTGGCTTTAAATCTTTTCGTACCTCCATCCTCTTCTTTGATCCTGTAAACTCATTTATTCTGTAAAGCCCTTTTACCTGCAGGTAACTTACATAAATCCCATGTCTGATTTTTCAGCAAAGAGTCCATTTCATCTGTCATTGCAGACTCCCACTGAAGCTTTGTATCCACCTGCACAGCTTCATTATAACATTCAGGTTCACCAGCATCTGTTAACAGAATAGAATACAAAGATGGAGAAAATCTTTCTGGAGGTCTACTTAGCCTTGTTGACCGTCTAACACTCACTGGGGTGTGTGGTATTTGTTGTTGCTGTTGTTGCGGAGCATAAGGAACTACTGGAACATGAACTTGTGGAGTATCATCCAGTACTACATAGTCATTTTCTTTCTTCTCATGCTGCAGCAACAGATCTTTGTACAATACTTTCTCATTGAATATGACATCCCTGCTTCTTACAATTTTATGATTTTCAAAATCCCAAAGCCTATAACCAAATTCATCAATGCCATACCCAACAAATACACATTTCTTTGACTTAGCTTCCAGCTTGGTTCTATTTTCAGAATCTATAAGTGCAAAAGCTTCACAACCAAAGGTTTTGAGAAAAGAATAACTCACCTTCTTACCACTCCATGCTTCCTCTGGAATACCACAGTCCAAAGGAGTAGAGGGGCCTCTATTGATTAAATAAACAGCAGTGTTCACTGCCTCTGCCCACATATTTTTGGGCAGCCTAGCATGCAACCTCATACTCCTTGCACGCTCCATTATTGTCCTGTTCATGCGTTCAGCCACTCCATTTTCTTGTGGAGTCCTTGGTACAGTTTTCTGCCTACGAATACCATTAGAGGAACAATATTCTTCAAATTCTGTGCTGCAATACTCACCACCATTATCAGATCTGAGACATTTTAACTTTTTACCAGTCTCAGTCTCAACCAAGCATTTCCATTTCTTAAAAGTTTGAAATACATCAGATTTCTGTCTAAGGAAATAAATCCATACTTTTCTTGTTGCATCATCTATAAATGTAACATAATACAGAGAGCCACCAAGGGAAGATACCTAAGCTGGTCCCCATACATCTGTATGCACAAGCTCTAATCTCTCATTTTTCTTTTCCTTCCCACTCTTCACAAAACTAACTCTCTTTTGTTTTCCATAAACACAACTTTCACAGAAATCCATATTGACACATTTCAGACCAGGTAAAACTTTCTTTGAATGAAGTAATTTCATACCTTTTTCACTCATGTGCCCGAGTCTGTTGTGCCACAGTGCTGTGTCAAAATCTACAGCAACAGTTTGATGTTCTTCCTGCTCAACTGCAGCCACTGTTCCTGAGCATTCATTATCTTCTGAAACAATTAAAGTAGAAGGAACAGTATGACCTGTACAAAGATATAAGGTGCCTACTTTCACACCTTTTGCTACTACTAAGGAACCTTTTGAAACCTTCCAATTTTTATCATTAAAAGTAACTGTGCAACCCTCATCACCCAGTTGCCCTGCTGAAATTAAATTCCTACTCAGCCTTGGAACATGTCTTACCTCTTGTAGTAGCCAATGATTCCCATTCTGCAACTTGATCTTAATTTTTCCCTTTCCAACAATCTGACAGGGTTCATTATCTCCCAAATAAACTAGCCCAAAATCCCCTTGGACATAATCAACAAAATAACTTCTATGGGGTGTAGCATGAAATGAAGCCCCAGAATCTAAAACCCATGAATCATCAATACTTTCTAAGGACAAGAGCAAAGCATCCTCCTCAGATTTTTTACTTACCACATTTGCCTCCTTGTTTCCATCATTTTTGTCTCCTTGATCTTTCTTCCGAGACCAACAATCTTTCTTCTTATGACCTGGTTTTCCACAGTACCAGCAATCATTTGGCCCTTTAGATTCAGACCTCTTTCCCTTTGATTTTCCTCTTGATTTCCCACGATTTCCAGAGTTGTTTCCTCTATCTCTTGTTCTGCCTCTGCTTTCTGTGTTCAATACACTACCCGATGTGGATGCCCCTGAGCTTTTCCTACGAATTTCCTCACTCAATATAACACCAATAACATCATCATACTTTAGGGTATTAGAACCAGAAACAGAATTACTAACAGCCATTACCAAGCCATTCCAGCTTTCTTGCAAAGAACACAAAATCAAGAGAGCCCTAACCTCTTCATCAAAAGTAATTTTAACTGAGGTTAATTGACTTGTAACTGTATTAAACTCATTCAAATGATCAGTAACTGATCCACCTTCTACCATTTTCATATTAAATAAACGCTTCATAAGAAATACCTTGTTTGAAGCTGAAGGCTTTTCATACAACTTCGCTAGGGTTTCCATCAGATCTTTAGCTGTCTTTGCTTCAGTAATATTGAATGCCACCGATTGTGCTAGGCATAGACGAATACTCCCCAGTGCCTTCCTATCCAAAATATCCCAATCCTCCTGAGACATTGATTGCTCTTTCTTGGCTACTCCCTCTAATGGCCGCCATAGATCCTTCTGATAGAGATAATCCTCCATTTGCATCTTCCATAACTGGAAGTTCTGCCCATTAAACTTATCAACCTTCAGCCTACCCTCTTCTGCCATTTCTCCCACTTAACCGAGAGACTCTCCCACTAACTCGTGAGACCTGCTTCAGAGAATAGATGAAAGAACGAATGAAATAACCTCGCTCTGATACCACTTGTTAGGATTAACAAGGCAGAAATAACAATTATGTGCAAATATAACTAATATCAGAAAATAATAAACCACACAGAATAGAACACAATGGCACACAGATTTAACGTGGTTCACCCAATCCCTGGGCTACGTCCACCAACAGCAAGTCCAATATTATTATTATCCAGTGATTACAACCTGATTACAATCCGTAATCCCTCACAACCCAACTCTGCCGCAAGTACTAAAATCATACATCGTAAAAATCCCTAACCCTAAGCCATATTATACAATATTTTCCCGCTTTAGGGTTAGAATGAGTTATAAGTAGTCGGCCCAAATAACCCTAAACCCTAAACCTGGTGAGGTCGGGAGGAAAAGTGTACAGTACTTTCCTGGATAGTACTTTCCTGATTAGTCACCACAAGCTAACATAAGGTTGCACATCCACATCCGCTCTAGTAATCTTATTAATAAAAGAACTCTTGCCAATATTAGGGTACCCACAGATCAAAATAGGCCTGGTACTAGGGTCAATAGATGAGAACCTTGCCATATGATGCCTCACCTATTCAAGGTCATGTATTTATATTGTGACTGTTTCGCGGAACAGGGAACACACCAATGAATATAAATGTTTGATTCCACATGATCTGGGATAGGTTGTGACATAGAAATATTTCCTTATATTATATTTATACATTTATGCATTCATTTCATTACTTTTTTTATTATTACAGTCAAGGAATTGACTATTATTAAGGATGGTGACTAGCATTTGTAGCATGGTCAACAAGTTAAAGGTTTCAATCCTCCTTAATATGTAAGGCACTCTCACCTCTATGTTAACTATGGTTTGGTGGGAGATTTCCATTGATGTATTGTATGTATTAGATCTATCTTTGAATGTAGGGAAGTTAAATAGAAGGTGAGAAGAGACAGAGACAGGTATGGTGAAATCACAGTGAAAGGAGTTGAAGGTAAGCACCAGTCATGGCTGGAAGAGACCCGATGATTGGAGAGGGTGGATGACAGATCAGAAGGTCCTTTGGGATGTATTATAAGGTGTTGGGACCAGTGTTGAGGTTGGGTGTTGCAAGGAAGGGTATTTTCTACAAAACCCTTGGTTTCTAGCACAAATAGTGAGGGTTTATTGAATGGGAGTTTAGATAGGTGAGTATGGGAAAACTAAGTTGAAAATTGGTTGTCTTTTATCCTTTATCAAGACTATTTGGGGTTGTGGAGTCCTGGAAGTGAGTGGTTCTAGGAGTTGCTTTGTTAGGTGAGGCTAATTAGGCCTAGTTGAAGGGTCAGGAGGTGAAGGAAGTCTTCACCAGTCAAAGATTTAAAGTATGAGATTGATATAAATTTAGTAACTCTAAAAAGGGTACTAGAAAATATAAAAAGAATTCTAGTTTGTTTGGTGAGTTTGAGAGTAAATTGTTGATTTCAGTGTTGAAAGGGCTACTAGGCAAACCTAGAAGGGCTATAAAAGAGGAAGAGTGAAAGATGAGTTGATTGGATTGAATGGGAAGTTGTAACATGGAAAATATATCATATTGAGATGATCTAAGGTGTTAGGATCAGTGTGCGAAGTCTGGTTTGAGTTTTGGTGTGGTGGAGGCATTAGGTGCACTAGGTGGCCTAGGATAGAGTTGATGCTAGAAGGCATTGGAACAAGGAAACAAGGAAGTGAATTTGAGTAGTATGGTTGTGGGAGTGACTTACAAGGTCAGAGAACTCAACTAGATCCTTGAGTGAGGTTAATTCCTTGAGTGGATTCCAAGTTGTTTGTAGAATCCTCAAGTTGAGTTAGTCTCCTAAGGGTGATAGTGAATGTTGTCAAAGTTTACAGTAACAAGGAATGTTAGTCTCCTTAGGGTGATAGTGAATGTTGTCGAGTTAGTCTCCTTAGAGTGACAATAACAATATACATCGATAAACATACAAGCATAACTATAAGGCATGGGAAATTTACAAAGCATAAGACATCCACATAAACATAAATTAGTATACATCAATACACCAAACACATGAATTGCATACCTAAAACATAAAAAATACATATTTGTAGGGCATGTAGCCAAATATATATGTCCAATAATTTCATACATTGAATATATTCAATACAGTTAAACTGGCTTCCTCAAAGCCAAATGGATGTACAATGTATCACTTATACAATATAAAAAAAATATGTCCACTAATGCCATATAGACATACAATCTATATCCCTAATCTAGTCCTTTCCTGCCAGGGGAAGAAAATAAATCCTGAGCTGTCTTCGATCATCACGTCGATGGAGATGCAATGGATGTTGTAGTCTCCCGAGTGCGCTCACTCATCCTCCTGTCTAGACTCTTCTGTAGCTCGAGATGATAAAAAAAAATTTAAGCATCAATAACTAATATACCTCAAAATTGAATTATACAATGACATAAAATTGAATATTCACTTATTGCTATCAAATTGTCACTATGTACATCCACTAAAGGCACATGCTGGTGATTTGGAGTAATAAGTCCCTACAACAATAATCAAAATAATAATTAAACTACATAAATGAATATCATTATAAAATTGAATATAAACTATTAAAATAACAATTAAAATTAAGTGATCTCTTTCATACCTCAATCAGTGCTTCAGAGCTAGCTACTGTTGCAACTACTCTATGATCCAAAGTATCACAAACAGAGGGAGGAGTCTTTGATGTAAATAAATGAAAATGAAACAAAAAAAGTATTATGCAGTTATCAAGATTACATATATTTTTTACAACCCTACTAATAAGTAAATGATACCTTTGTGAAGGTTCCACTGCGTCCTTTGGTGTGCGGTGTCGATGTCGAAGCTCCAACATTCAACTAGTGCACATGTACATGGAAAATTATAAGATAACCATTCATATAAGAATGTACTACTGACATGTTAATTATAATACATTATTAAACATATATACCTATGGACTCAATGGTGATGTCACAAAGCTAGGTGAAAGAATGTGATCATCGTGCCTCTGGATTTTGATCATAATTTGTCTAGTAATTTAGGTATTCATTCATTTATTAATTAAATATAATCAAGTAAATCAAATTAACATGTAAATAAAGAGACCTCAAGGAAAGTGGCACAATGCCCTTCGCTGTATGTTGTGAACATCGATGGTCCACTAGTGAACGTCTAATGCACATGCACAATAAGTTATGATATAATTATTCATATAATTACATAATAATCAAATATATTAATTAAAATGTTTTATTCGATACATACTTGTGGAATTGATGATGATGTGTAGAAGGGGACATGAGGATCATTGCCACTGCCATCACCACTAACACTCTTGCCTTGAATTTTGATCATAATCAATAGGTACTAAATTAATTAGTTATTCTTTTATAAATGAAATACGATCAAAGCAATTTAATGAACTTGGAAATATTTACCTGTGTGTCAATGCCAAATGTCATATTTAAAAAACTATCAGTCATCATTCCAGGATTCTCTTCCTCTCTCTCGACAGCACCAAATATGCACAAGCATCCACATGATTGACAAATATGCCCCCTTGAAGATTGACCATGGTCACCCTCAACTAAAGGAGTGGCACACTGAATGAGAGTCTGTGTCAAAGCATTAATCATGCCTAGTGTGTCCACCTCTACATGTTCCTTCACAATGGAAGGAATAGTAACATGATCCACCGTGGCTTGCCAATAGGAACCCTAGGTGAATTAGGGTCACGATGCACCCCTTGTCTATCAAATGATGACCCCCCTTCTCTACCCTGGGAATTTAGATAGTCAAAATAATTTGACACCTCCTTGAGTAAAAACTCGCAATAGAGTTTCCTCAAGAAATATATAGGAACCTCATGATTGTCATAGGGAGGCGAATCAAAGACCATCCACCATCTATCCCAAAAGTTATTTTTAATATCTTCATTTAAGCACCAATGAATTGGGAACCTCCTTGTTGTAGTTCTAAGAGTATCTGTGTCCCCTGGTTTTTTAAATAGCTTGCAAATGCCATATTTTTTTCTTTCTTTCTTTTTTATGTTCGCATAAGATAATTTACTTGCATAATATTAATTTTGTTCTTTTCTTAAATTATCCTGTCATAAATTAATTTGACCACTAACCGAGCTTACGTGGGTCAAGATTGCTTCTAATGATTTCGCAAGTCTTTCCCTTCCAGGATTTGTACCAATAGAATCTTTTAACCTCCTAATTAAAGATTCTAATTCTTTTTTACCTCTTTCAATTTGGTTCATCAAATTTTCTTGTATTCCAAGAGGAGGTTTTTCAATTGGTGGAGGCAATTGAGGTTCATTTTCTTGGTTATTTTCTTCATTCATTTCTTCATTTATTTCTTCATTCATTTCTTCATGAGGACCGGGCTATAAAAACACTTACCTCTTCTTCCAGATCGAACTTGACGATGTCGTGGAGCCATTTGATGGATGAATGAATGAAAACTATGGATCCAACAAGCTCAAACAAGACCACGTACGCGCTTGGGAAGGCTCCTTTTGTTGCAAACGCGGGTCTGTAGAAAGCAAAATGAGCTTTCCCAACCGCAACAAACACTAAATAGTGTTTTTCAAAGTGCGTGTGCACTATAGGGCGCACACACTTTGAAAAAACTATTTACAAAGCATGTGTACGCTATAGGGCGCATGCGCTTTGTTAAACTCTTTACAAAGCGTGTGCGCCCTATAGGGCGCACACACTTTAGTGCGTATGCACTATGGTCGATGGGGGACCAAAAAGAAAAGTGGCATTTTTTTGGTCCCGAATCTTTGTGCATATACCCCGCATTCAATCCACACATTCGAAGACATGTCCTCTTTTATTATTTTTAATGTTTGAAGGAGAGCCATAGCCTCCACCATGTGATTGGTCTGGACGCCAATAGGGAGCGCCACAGTAGCAAGACAATTAGCCATGTCATCCCGAATAATCCCGCCATAGCCAGCAGGCCCCAGGTTATCATTCACAACACTGTTAAAATTAGCTTTGATCCAACCACGGGGGGCGGGGGAGCGAGATGGCATTCTCTCGTTGGGAAGAGGAGTTCACTTTGGTGCCAGTAGAATTAAATCAAGCATAAAAATCCAGCTTAGCTCCATTCATGGCAGTACAATTCTCCTTAATACTTCTCTTAATCTTCTTGGCTATCACCACCGGGGGAAGGGTAGTGTCTCTAAACACTCTGTGCATTCTCTCCATAGTTTCTAGATAACATGAGGGGCAATGATGTTCCACAACAACCTGTCCATAGGAACCTCAACATTTCTCCATTGAGTGAAGAAAGTCTCCATGTTGTTAGGAAAAAGCATAACTTCCAGCATTGCAAAATGAGGCACCAGACTCATTAATCACAACATCAATCTTTAATAGAAAATCTAAAACTAGAGGAAATGTACCAATACTTGCATGAGATCCAATAACTACTCACTTTTTGTCATAGTGACCTTTCACTTTATTAATCTCACATGTACCAATAGTTGTTCATTTATATACTAGTAGTTAATCATTTTTTAGCTTTTTTGACTCATGATTGGCTCATTTGTGCACCAGTACTAGGACATTTATCCACAAACACTTAAATTTTTGAGTGAGAAGTTATTGGTGCAATGGGGTCCTGTATTGGTCCACACTTTGAAATGACCACTCTTTTGACCCTTCCGTGCATAACGACTCCTACAACATGCATTGTTAATACCTAGAAGTCGAAACCTTAGCTTTAAGGAGTTCAATTGCATATGGAAACAACAAAAAAATCATCATAATCCGATATAGTTTGCTACCTTAACTAAACATGTAAAATTAGCTATAACCACTGCTGGTGCCTTTTCCTTGATAGTCTTCAATGAATCCATATTGTGGTCGAAAAATTGTTACCACACATCTCAATTTAAACTTGGAACCAATCATTACATATGACTAACTATGCTTTGGTCTATTCTATAAACCAATGTAATCTATAAACTTCAAAATATATATATATATATATATATATATATATATATATATATATATATATATATATATATATATATATATTCAATCATACATAATAATAATAATATCACGCAGCCAATTTCTTACTAGAACGTACTCTTACATTCAAGATATCAATAAAATATAAAAAGTTAAGAAAATGGTTTTCTTGCTCAGCACGCTTAGATCTTACGGCAGATATGATCTCCCTCAGATTTATTTGGATACTTCGATTCTTTTCAGGATGTAGTGCCTTGGTAGATGTTATGATGGTTGTCAATGTGGATTGTACAAGAGTGCAAGTAGTGTTCACGACGTATCAAACCATGGGCATGTACTTGTTACCTTGAGTCTTTTTGTAGTTATATCTAGTAAGAGTAGATAGTTAGTCGGCGGAAAGCTTTAACCCTTAAATTTCTGTGTGATAGCTATAAATTGAGGTGGAAGGGGTATTTGAAGGGACCTAATCCTGTTACAAAGCAAAATAAGGAGATAATATCAGAATACAACCTCGGATCAATAGTACAGCTGCCACAAAACTGCTCAAAATAAAACATCCGTAAAAAGACTGAACCATAGCATATCATATTGTCTCTACAGAACAGATCCAAAGTAGAAAGGAAAATTGTATTATTTCATTATTTCAGCAAATCTAGTTGATTCAGGTCGGTTGGCTCACAAACTTCGCTTAATTAGGAAGGGGCTAAAGTCTACATAAAATGGTATTAGAAAAAAAATTAAAATCTATAAAGTAAACAATTTTTTTTTGGTGGCTTAATAGATAGAGATACAGATGATGAAGATTTATACTTCTACTACCTAGATATTTAATGTAAAAATAATTAAAAGCTGGTCACGTCTGTCATGCCCTTTATGGTACAAATCGAATGAAATAAGATTGCGATTATCTCATATTTGCAGAGAATCTCTGTGCACCAGAGAAAGGTGGTACTCTGGCTTGCCAAAAGCATATTGGGTGACACATGTGAGGTCGATTTCGTGTTGTACTATTTTCAATCGACGTTCACAAGCGAGCCCATCTTTCAATGGTAATTGTAAGATTCTATTCCATCTTTTTAATGTAAGTATTGGCTAAATCCTAAACTAAAACGTAAAATGTATAAGGGAAGCTTGAAAAAGTTTGAAAAAAAACAACCAAGTGTCCCCCTTGGTAAGATTTACGTTTTAGTTTAGGATTTAGACGTTTAATGTATGGTATGTAGTTGACAACATCGTCATCTATCTCCAAATTTGGGCTGCCAAAATTCTATATATTCAGTTTCTCGGAAGTTAATGTTATACCGAATGAATTAACAGTACTCATGGCAATATCTTCCCCCCTTTTGCCCCTGCTGATTTCCACGCTGATCCTACTAACTAGTGCTGTGCCGGGAGAAATGCCTATCCATTCGCATCATAGTAGCCGACATAAAGCACTTGTTGTTTCCTCGGCAGTTGCAGCATCTTTGTTCCTCTGTTTACTGATATGCTTCTTGTGTGTGCGGTATAAGAAGATGAGACACAGGAAGTTTTTGGATTTTGGGTTTACTGCTGCTGAGCCAGACCCGGACACCACAGTAAAACTACCAGGGCAAGCAGCTAAATATTCAAAGCAGTCTTTGGAGGAAGCGACCGACACATTCAATGCAGACAACATTATTGGGAGCGGCAAAATGAGCACCGTCTACAAAGGTGTTGACACTTTCTTCCCATCCTCTACCATACAGAACGAAAACTTGATAGCTGTCAAGATATTGAATATAGGGAATTCAATGCCGTTAGCAGATTTTGATTCAGTGTTGCTTGATTGTTCGACTCTTATAAAGCTGCACCTGTTTTTACGTAATGATATCAATGTTTTAAGCCGCATTTGTCATCGGAATTTGGTGGAAGTGATGGGAAGCTCTTGGCCGGGAGGCGAGTTTGTGGCTCTGGTTACTAAGTTTGTGCCCAACGGAAATCTGGAAACGGCCATTCATGCGACCCAGGAGCCGTCGGACTTGACTATTCGCCTGAATATAATGATAACCACAGCGCAGACATTAGTTTATCTGCACAATACATGTGAGTCTCCTATCGTCCATTGTCATTTAAGGCCCACCAATATTCTTCTGGACGAGAGCTACGAAGTCCGTGTGAGTGATTATGGTACTGCTGTCCTACTATGGAGTCATCTCCAGCAAGAGAGCATGACAGTTTCTGAGGGGACCATTGGCTACATAGCACCAGGTAATGCTTATACCTATGTCGCAAAGTTATATAGACACATTTAGTATTGTATAGGGTAGAGATTTTATATTCGTTGTTTATTTGCAGAGATTGCTGTTGTTGATGGGCAGCGGGTGAGTTCGAGAGTTGATGTCTACAGCTTTGGTGTAATCCTCATGGAGATGATGACCCGCAGAAGACCAACAATAGGTTTGGTTTCTGAGGGCGGTGAAAAAGTGAACTTGCGCCAATGGGTAGAAGTTGGTATCAATGGCGACGGCATAGTTGCAGTTGTTGATCCGGCACTTGCGGAGAACATGTCCGAAAGGCAAAGGGAGAAGATAATCAATTTGTTGAAGCTGTCGTTGCTGTGCACAAAAGAAATGCCAGAGGAACGTCCGAGTATGAGCCAAGTTTTGTCGTGGTTGGTCAATATTAAACAAGAGCGAATGGAAAGCAATTTTCGCTTTGAAACTTAGTAACTTTTCCATCTAGTTATTATGTAGCGTATTTAATGCAGTATATAGGTAAGTTGGAGAGTTAATGTTTGGGCTTTTGCTATTTGGCAGTGAGTTAAAAGAGTACAGTACATAGATAAATATTGTATATTTGTGCATTATTAACATGAACAAAATTACCGAGCTTTTTGTTTAATACATCTGGGATTTTTGGGCTCCGTGAAAACTGACTGTTTATACTTACAATCAGTTTTCTATGAGCAGTTTAGTGTGGCAAGTAGTCTGGCTTGTTGAGATCGACAATATTTCAAAATAGTTTAGTTGCGCAAATGCATTCTGATGACAAGCATATTAAAGGGTTTATTGAGATGTAAAAGTCTAATGGTATTAATGATATTTGGCGTGTACGTCTCTTGAGTTTTTGTTTGTGGGCTTTTAAGAAGGTAAAATATATTTTTCTTAATATTCTTTATCTTATTTTGTTATTTGGTATATTATATTAAATTAAAAAGAAATTATTTACATTATTTAATATTATAATGTGATTGTAAGTGTTTTAGATTTTCATAGCTGTTAGATTTATAAATAGTACTATTTATATGCATGTTAATCAAAGTTTCTGGATTTGATTGTATAATTATTTTGTACTATTATGTAGTATAATTAGAAAGGTTGATGATAAAAAAAATTATACAACTAAATCTAGAAACTTTGATGAACACTTTTTCGGATTTTGTTTGCTGGTTTCTGAGAATGTAAATATTTAGGAAAAAAGATATGAACAATAGTTTCTGTGACAAAATAATTTTGAAATTATATTCATATTAAACATCTAAAAACAATACAGAAAATTATCAATAAATGAAAAGTTGTTGATATTAATAAGATTCATTTGAACATGAAAGAAGGAAAAGTAATGAGTGAAGTATCGATTAAACCAATTAGGATTAATGAAGATAGAACATGACAATTCAAAATTTATATTTTGATTGAAAGCCTTTCAAATGAATATTATAAGTTCTTATACATATGACATTGAATAATATATAAGATTTGAAGAAACACAAGGGTGCCTTTTGAACTTGTTTGCTATCAAAAGTGCTTCATTTTTTCATGTTGATAGTCACAATTAGACTAGAAAGATGATACTTCTAACCCCTGTCAAATTGAGAACTCAAAAAATACATTTTTAAACGCCCTTAAATACGCTTGGTGGAGAATAGAGATTTACACACATCAAAATAAAACAAAATTTACATTAATGATGCCTAAAGAGTATTTACATTTATAGGTCGTGAAAAATTACTTAAAGACCATTTTTCTGTCACAAACATATGATTCAAGAGTTTCAACATCTTGATTTTAATAATGAACACATTTGAGGTCTTTTTCAGAATACAACCTCGGATCAAAAGTACAGCTGCAACAAAACTGCTCAAAATAAAACATCCGTAAAAAGATCATACCATATCATATGGACGCAGCTATGCTCCCGTTGGAATGTACCGCTGTATACATTTGGAAAATCTGAATACACAGCAGATTTTTACGAAAAATTCAGGAACTGTTCTTCATGATCTGCTTATTCTGGATTGAAATCAATAAAAAAATTTCAGGAAAAAACTCTGCATTTTCGCAGATCTGAAAAAATGTTTTTTTTCATATATAGTGCATTCTATCAAGAGGATAGCCGCCCCCATATCATATTGTCTCTACAGAACAGAACCAAACTAGAAAGGAAAATTGTACTATTTCATTATTTAAAACAAATCTGGTTTATTCAGGTCGGTTGGTTCACAAACTGCACTTAATTAGAAAGGGGCTTAAGTCTACATAAAATGGTATTAGAAAAAAATTTCAAATCTATAAAATATACTGCCTTTTCGTTGGTTTATTGTTTGGCCTTAATAGCAATGGAGGTACAGATCATCATGATTTTTGTTTAGCTGCTTCTACTTAATTATCCCAAGACGGGCCCGCAGTTTGGTACATAAGCCTCCACTGATTCTCTTACTGTAGAATCATTTTGCTCCCAACGATGAGATTTGTACTTCTACTAGCTATTTAATCTAAAAATAATTTAAAATAGTCACGTCTGTCATGCAATTTATGGTACAAATCGAATGAAAGAAGATTGCGATTATCTGAGAATCGCGGTACACCAGAGCAAGGTGGTACTTCGGCTTGCCAAGAGCATATTGGGTGGCACAAGTGAGCTCGATTTCGTGTTGTACTGCTTTCAATAGACGTTCACTAGCGAGCACATCTTTAATACAATATCTGGGATTTTTAGGCTCTGTGAAAACTGATTCCTTATTCTTATAATCAGTTTTCAATGAGCAGTTTAGTGTGTCAAGCAGTTTGGCTTGTTGATATCGACAAGTTCTAAAATGGTTGAGTTGCGCAAAGGTAATTGATATGCGTTCTGGTTGAGTTGCGCAAAGCTTATTGAGATGTAAAAGTCCTTCAAAACGGAGAAGAAATTAGTTGTATATTGATAATGTGATGCAGCATAATATTTATATTGTAAGTCTCAAGGTTCTTTCGTTTGGTTTTATGAAGGTTAATATCAAGGTAAAATGTTTTATCTTTATATTATTTATGTTTTTTAATTATTTAGTTTATTTTAAATTTAAAAGAAATTATTTGTATTTGATATTTGTATTTTGAGTTTTGAAAATTCAAAAAATAAATATTTAGAAAAAAATTATACAATCAGCAATATATTAGAAAAAATTATATAACCAAAAATTAATAAAATAAAAAATTATATATTTGAATGTTATTTTGATATTTGTTATTATGAGGCTATGTAAGAGGTGTTAATTTGTGTAGACTATAGCATAGACTTAATCCTTTATTTCTATTTTTAGTAATCCAAATCTAGTTTCTAGATTTCATAGAATGACCAAGATCTCTATATATTTTGAGGCATTTCTAATGAATTTTTTTTATTTTATGATTAGATTGATTGACCATTGATTGTGTGATCAAGAAGGTCTAGTTGAATGGAAAGATTTATCTATCTTTGGATGATTTCTATGTTTGTCTATTTTAATTTTTTTCATTTAGTATTAGAGTTGTATTGCTATTTTTTTTAGAGCATGCATGCGAGTATCTAAATTTTCTATTTATCTTGTATTCTATTACTAAAGCATTATAACTTTTTCATGGAAAAATCCTACCACACTTCATAGATTTTGACGCCTAATTTTAAGGAAAGGGTCTACTTACACAGAGATAATTACTCTCTCAAAAAATACTAACCTTATAAATATTCACACCTATGTTTCCCTTGTGCGAAAATGTTACTATTGTTTCTTCCTTAGAATTATTTTTTTAGTATACTATTTTCTTGCAGGTATCTCCTGGTGTAATTTGGGTCAAAAAAAGCTTTGTAGTATGATATTAGAATTTATCTAAGCAATGATCCCTCAAACAAAAATGAAAAAAATACTAAGAAAACCATAAAGATACAAGAAATATGATAATGCCCATAAACACACAAGCAAGCATGTGCAAAATAGTTTAATTAATTATTATTGAATTTTTTTATTTTTTATATTATTTTATATTTAAAATTGATTTTTTTTATAGTCCCTTTGCAATTCTTTCTCGCTTGGAAAGATCTAGGTATGGATAGTATACATATTATGATTGTTTCGAGAATGATCTCCCCATGAAATTATCTCTTCAAAAGAAATTAATTAATGGCGGGGAGCTCGTGATCCTTTCACCATGTTGTTCAAGACCATCAGACAAACATGTATTTATGTACCATCCTTAAAATGAATCTACACAAAAATGAAGGCAGATTGATCCACAACTTACACATCATTATCCCAAGCCCCACCTTTCATTTTCTACACCATCTCCACTCATTCTCTTTTTGTGCTTTCCTTGTTTCTTTGATTTTAAATTAGTTTCCCCCTATGCATTTCTTTTCCAATTTCTTTCGAATCATTTTACTCCTATAGTAATAAAATTGATATATAAATAATCCCATCTTTTATTTAATTTACCTAGGAAGCCAATGAAATATCTGTCTACTTATTCCATATATACAAAGAAAGTGAAAGTGGGTATAGCTAGAGGGATGGAAAGGTAATTCATTATCATAAGGATTCATCTATCTCCTATAATTATGGTTTCCATATCTTGACAGTGAGGATACTTACAAAAAGTGAATAAACAAGACTATTTCAACTTTCTATAGCCCAATATTGCAACCAATCTGATGAATAGTAGAAAAGTGAAAATCCCTTCAATCATTTTTTATTTTTGAGTATAAACCACATTGTCCATAACATTTCTCCTTGCCTAGGTGATGGGAGTTTTAAGTTTGAGTGCTCTTATGTACAAATTATAAAATTTCTTAAGTGTGAGTTGTAGGATAGATGATGAGATATATATTGAATGAGTACAATATTTAAAATTATGTAGAACATTTTAAATTTAGACCTTATCGCTTGGTACTAATATTTCACCCATAAAAACCATTTTTTTTAACGAAAAAGGCAATTAAATTGTAGATATAAATTATGGATGAAGATTGATCATTACATAAGTGGAATCTAGAGAAGTTGTCGTAGCTCACATTAAATCGATTAGAACTTTTTAATTTTAGATATAGAACATCACTAAATGTTTTTTAAATTGAAATTCATATGACACTCTTAAATTCTTGACTTCCAAGATATATTATTTTAGACTCGTATTAATTTGAAAAGAACAAAGAAGTCATAAAATAATAGAAAGCTCTTCATGAATAAAATGCCCCTTACATATTAATTATTTCATATATAGAAATATGGATTAGAAGCTTTATAAAATATTATGAAGCCCATAATAAATAGATAACAATACATAAAAGACGACACACTTCTTACACTATACATAGTTTTGAGATAGATTGTATTATTTCATTGTGAAAAGATTAGATAGCCCAAGATGAGATCAATTGAATGGGTGATAGATTGCTCAACTTGATGAATCTTATAATTTCAATACCATATTCTATGTCATTTTGGATGATAAGATGATAATATCATTGAGTAGGTTGTGCCAAAGGTATAGTCTACGCTCTATCATTTTCAATATCTATGAGAGGAGGCTCTTAACCACTCATGAGTTTTCCCAAGGCATGATTGATGATCCAATCAAGATCGAAGAGATCTCAAAAGAAATGTCCAATCTTGTAGCAAAGAGACAGCATAATAGAAAACAAAAAGCAACAACATATGTAACCAAATAACAACTCTTTATTATTTGGAAAACCTCCAATTGCATTAAACATGTCACATTGTAAGGCCTTCTTGGTTTCGACCTATACAAGGAAAAAAAGACTAAGATCTACATCTTGATTTGTCTCAAATAATCTTCCCAAACTTTCCCCCCCTAAACTAGAACCAAAACCTATCTTAAATACGAGATTGCAAGCCACAAGTTGGCTTATTCGATCACAATCCCCAAGAACAAGAAAATAGTTTGCACAAGAATAGGTCAGGACTCAAATCCCTAAGAAACATTCCAATAAACATAACATAATGTACACTCTCATAAGAAAGTCGGCCACACATAGAATACCTCAAAATCCATACTTCACCCTTCCATCACCCAAGATCTTCCACCACAATATAGATCTTTCCAATCTGATCATTAGAATAGACACACAAAATAGGACCAAATCAAAAATGTGAAACACAAATCACAAAGGGAACATAAGGATGTGCGATCCCAAATATAGGTCCACACAAGTTCCAACAACAACGATCCACAATTGTATACGCTAGAAAACAATGATCACTAACCACACAACAACAAGTCAACTGGTGAACACCACTTAATCAATGATAGAAAGAAGATAAATGGTTAGAAAAGATCATGCTAGATCTCCCAAACTACACAACCTTAAGAGGTGAAATCACAAACATAGTATCTATGAACCATAAGGAACAAACCCTTTTCATCGCTCTAGTCCAAGATCTACAAAAATTAACTGCACATAAAATCTCAGAGATCTACTCACAACAACAAGGAACTCCACCAAACCACAAGGAAATTCCTCTAACTGCCAAGGATCCAAGATTGTCCTACATCAAACGCCAGGGGTTAATAGAAAAGTATGTCCCACACTTTGATTCCATAAGGAAAACCAAACTCCACCTCAGCTTGACCATTGGTTTCCCAATCCTCAAATGCAAGAAGACCAAACAGTACACAAGAAACCTCTGCACTACAACCAAACAAGTCAATGCACCAACTCATAGAAATAAACTAGTCAGTAACCTCAACACAAGGTATCAGTAATAAACTAATCAGAACATACCCAAAAATTAGATCTGCAAATCTTCACCCATCATATTGATTAAAAAATCCATCAACATAATCATTCTCACATCTGCTAGGTAATGTTTGCAACAAATCACCCTTCAATTGAACCAAGTGAGTCTGAAAATTTCCTGCAACACCATGCATGAGATCACAACAAAGAGTCTCAACAACATTAGCACCCATACTGCAAATAACATCAGATTCAACCACCTCAAAAAGGTCATTAGATTAAGCCAAAGGAATCTCAATTCCAACTTCAACAATATTAGCCTCCTGAACATCACCGACAATCTCATCAACAATAATAAGATGCTCTATAAGTTTCAGGTGAGATCCAACCATATGATCATGAAAAATAACTACCTCAACCTCAGAAAGGTCAGAGTCAACTTCTTCAAGGTTTACTTTAACAATATAAACCATAACTTGCTCCTTCCTCTTCAAAACAAGCCTCCTCACCAGCTAAACAACCTTCTTCTAAACTGGTAATTGCTAATTATAATTCAACCTACTAATCTCTTCAAGCTTCTTCTCAAGTTGATGAGATCTCTCATCCATCTTCCTCTCAAGTTGGTTAAAGACCTCATCCTCCACCAACCATTCGACATTCCTCAACTAATTCTTTTCTTCTTTGTCAAGCTACAACTGCCTCTAGTTAGTGATCTAGTTGCAAGATTCCTACTGCATCAGACTCAGCGATCTACTGAACATCTTCGTAAACTACTTCGATTGGGCAATTAGTTCACAAAAAAAGGGATTCTTCAAGAATTTCACGTCCTTCCATGGTTCATAACCGATAAAAACAACTGTCCTTCTTTGAGCCATCTCACACGAACCCATAAAAAACACAGATTAGATCTACACTTTGTCACCCCACAAAAAACCACACAGAGGATCACAAGATCATGAACAACAACCTATCACTTCAAGATCCACAACTCACATACCATCACAAGACTTTAACCTTTGACAACACATCCCATATGACTACATTACATAATTTATTTGATGATGTAGGTCATATATACAGTTCTTCCACCCCACAAACAACAAATATACAATTTTGTAAGTTCAGACATAATAATTCACACCACCGCAAGATCAAACCATTCTATGATACCACTTGGTGTAGTCAAGACCAGAGAATCTACATAGGAGAAGTCCAATCTTACAGCTAGAGACAACACAACAATATGTGCAACCAATAATATCTCCTTTATTAGTAGGTAAACATCCAATTACAATTAGATTTTATGCAAGATGTCAGGTTGTAAGGCCTTCCCGATTATGACCAATACATAATTAAATAAGACTTAGATCTACATCTCGATTTATCTCATCTACTCTTCTCTAACTTCTACACCCCTAAACAAGAACCACAACCTAGCTTAAATACAATATCACAAGCCACAAGTTAGCTTATTTGATCACAATCCCCAAGAATAAGAAAACGGTTTACACAAGGATAGGTCGGCACCTAAATCCATAAGAAAAAACCCCAATTAACATAAAATAACATGCACTCTTACAATAAAGTTGGCCACACATAGAGAACCTCAAAATCCACATCGCACGCTTCCATCATTCTAAATCTTCCACCGTAATCTAGATCTTGCTAATCTATTAGAATAGGTACACAAAATAAGACCACACTCGAAATGCGAAACACCAATCGCATAGGGAACATAAAGATGTGCAATCAAAGATATAGGCCCATGAAAGTTCTAACAATAATGATCTACGAATGCATATGCTAGAAAACAATGATCACCAATCGTATGGCAATAAGTCAACTAGTGAACAACATTGAATGAGTGATAGAAAGAACACAACCGGTCAGCAACGATCATGGTAGATCTCCCAAACCATGCAACTTGAAGAGGCATGATCACAAATATAGCCTTAATGAATGACAAGGAACAAACCTTTTTCATTGCTCTAGTCCAAGATCCACAAAACTTGACTGCTCACAGAATCTCAAAAATCCACCCACAATAATAAGGAACTCCACCAAACCATAAAGAAATTCCTCTAATCGCCAAGGATGGCAGACACTCCCCATCAAATGACCAGCACTGTAGAAGTAGAGTATGAAGTATCTTCTATCTTTTTTAACTTCTTGGATTTTAGGTTTCCTATCGAAAGAATTCCTAAACTTCTCCCATCCTTTCTTTTACGGTAAGTGAAGCTTAATTACCAAATGAGTGAGATTGTGGTGTTCTTTTAAGTTGATTTCATTGATCTATATTAAAAAAAATAACTTAAATTTTTTTATTTCACATGAATAAGAATGATTTACTTAATATTCATTGTATAAAATATGAGTTAATAAGGCATGGACATGTATGTATATTTACACATACTTTTGAAAAATTATAAGCAACTAAATCATGTGACATACCATTAATTTCTATACTTGACACAACCTCTAGTTATAATGGTCAAATTCTAAAGAGAAATATAAGTAAAATTGAATGAATCCAAAAGGAGTGAAACTACAATGATGCCCTAGATGAATTTGACAAAATAGATACCCTTGAATCCATGACTCTCAAGCAAAAATATTTCAACCTAGGAATCCTACTCTCACATGAAATAGCTAAACAATTTTATAAATTAATTTCACTCGATTTATAATAAAACCCTAAATAGTTAAAATAAGCTTAAATTTCTCGCATCCCTATGTGTAAGAGCCATGTTCACTTGGAAGATTAAGTAATCAATGTACACATACACATGGGATCAAGAAGTCAAAGCATTGGTTATTTATGTTGAACCAAATGTAATACTAAATAAATATTGCATTTTCTAAAACAACACTTATTTAAACTAAAGGGACATGATGTCTTCTACATGTGTAAATTTCTCAATTCTAACTTGGAATTAATAAATTTTAAATTTTTTTTAGACTGTAGGTTTTGGGTATAACACCTTCTATAGATTACTATACATCACATAAAGTTTTAGCCAATCAAACCAAGTCCGTAATCTGAATTATTAGTTAATTATTATTTGACTTTAAAAAAAACTGATTATTTTTTATAGCCCTTAAATTATCTCTTCAAAAGCAATTAATCGTGATGGCGAGCTCATGATCCTTTTACCATATTGTATCAAGTAAACATATATTTATGTACCATCCTTAAAAATGATTCTACCAAAAAAAATTGAAGGCAAATTGGTCCAAAAATTTCACATCGTTATCACAAGCCCAACCTTTCGTTTGCTACATCATCTTCATTCTCTTTCTACGTTTCTTTCTCTTCTTTTCCCATTGCTTTCCAATCATTTTGCTCCCACAGTAGGGTAATAGAGTTGATATATAACTATTCCCATCTTTCATTTAATTTAACCTAGGAATCCAATGAAATGTCTGTTTTCTTATCCCATACCTAGAAATCTAGTGAATGTGGGTATAGCCAGAAGGGACGAACAGGTAAGTCATTATTATCATAAGGATTCATTTGTCTCCTATAATTATGGTTGCTATATCGTGGACAGCGAGGGTACTTCAGGAAGTTGAACAAACGAGGCTGTTTCAGCTTTAGTAGCCCAGTGTTGCAGCTGAATAGCAGCGAAGCAAAATTTCTATATTTTTAAGTCCCTTCGATAGTAGTTTAATCGCTGGGTAGAAATGGCATCATCGATAGCATTTCTCCTTGTCTAGCTGAGGGGAATTCTATCTCTAAGTGCAATTCCGTACAAATTATAAAATTCGAAGTGAAGAATTTAGGAAAGATGATGAGATATGTATTGAATGAGTCGAATGTTTAAAACTCAGACAGATGAATCTAGTTTAAATTGATAATTAAAATTAATCAAAATAAAAACTAATGATAATTTTAATAACATTTCAACTAATTCAACTCATATTCTTGATCGTTATTTTTATATTTATAATATCTCTCAAATAAATTACTCTAAATTTGGTCGCCATTATAGTATAATGTTATTTTTTAATTTTAAATAGAACTTATTCCTCTCGACATTATTCCATACTCAAAAACTTTTTTTATTGAAAATAAAATTACAGAGGTTAAATTGCTGATATAAACAGCAGAAAGAGACTGATCATTACATAAGTGGAAATCTGGAGCAGATGCAGGAGTTCACATTAAATGACTTGCCAACAGAAATACGAAAATGTTGAATTTTAGATATAGAACATCATTCAATGTTGTGTAAATTGAAAATTGAAATTCAGACGGCACTCTTTAATTCTTGACTTCGAGAAAATAATAACTTAGACCCGTATTCACATGCGAAGAAACAAAAGTAAAAACAAATAACATAAAGCTTTTCATTAATAAAATGCACTATACAGATCAATTATTTCTTATAAAGAAATATTGATTACAAGCTTTAATAAAAAGATACGAATACAAAATACACAATAAATTCTTACACTCTACACGGGCTCTGTACACAGGTTCTGACATAGATTCTAATCTTTCATTGTGGAAAGTGAAAATCGATTACAACACATCGAAGTAGAGACCGGCAAGTAGTCTTTACAGCGAAGAGAGATCTCACACATTCAAATCCCAGCGTTACAGTCCACTCTACCGTGTTTAATATTGTCAAACCAGGCTAGCACCTGGCTCATACTTGGACGATTCTCTACTATTTCCTCCGTACACCGCAAAGATATCTTGAATAGATTAGCAACCTTCTTTCCTTCACTTCCTCTGTCACTTGTGCTCTGCAGAAGAGCTGGATCAGCCAGAGTAGCTAAGTCGCCGCCATTGATGCCCTTTTCAACCCACTGTCTCAGGCTTATTCTTTCGCCACTTTCTGTCTCCAAACTTGCAGGCGCTCTTTTCCCCGTCAGCATCTCCATTAAGATTACGCCAAGGCTGAAAACATCAGCTTTTGGAGTCACCCTTTCCATGTCTGCGAGCTCTGCAAATGATTATGACAATTATAATTTCTGAACGACAAATCGGTTGAAATAGATCAAATTAAACGAAATATTCTTACCCGGGGCTAAGTAGCTAATTGTCCCTTCTATAGCAGAAGAAGCTCTCCGTTCATGCTGGAGATGGTCCTGAAGCAGCTCAAGCGTACCAAAATTGCCCACACGAACTCGAAAATGTTCATCTAGACAAATGTTTGTTGGCCTCAGATGGCCATGGATGATGAGAGACTCACAGTATTCGTGCAGGTGTATAAGTGCCCCAGCAGTGGATATGAGGGCATCGATACGCTTGCTTAGGTCGAACGCCATCCTTCGGTCCTCCATTCTCGCATCATGCATGAGAGTATCTAAATTTCCGTTTGGCTCGCATTCTGTTACTAAAGCCTTAAAATTTTGCTCACGGCAAAATCCCACTACACTCAGTAGATTCCGATGCCTAATTTTAAGAAGAGAATATACGTAGTTATAATAAAAATTATACTCTCGAGTGCTATCAACCTTATGAACACTCACGGCTATGTTTCCCCCTTTGTAGACTATGCTCCCGGTGCTACTTCCAATAATGTTTTCGGCATTGAATGAGTCGGTCTTTTCCTGCAGGTCGCTCTTGGTATAATCTGGGCGGGGAAAAGGGTTGTACTTTACTGACTTAGAACTTCGGTGGCGATCTTTCAAACAAAAGCGAAAAAATACGAAGCAAAACAGTAAAGCGAGAAAGACACAAACTGAAACTACAGAAGCAACCATGGCAGTATGTCGTCTGTGTTGATGAGAGTTCACTACGCCAGAGCACGGGTTCAAGTCACTCACACCACAGAGATCATTGTTTCCCTCAAAGCTCGACAAATTAAAACTTGCCAAAACCCCAATTTGAGGAACAGGGCCTTCAAGGTGATTGCGAGAAAAATTGAGATATCTCAGATTTGACAAATTCCCCAGCTCTGATGGTATCCTTCCACTCAGAATGTTGGAAGAAAGATCAAGACTTGATAACATACTAAGCCGGCCTAACTCAGCTGGGATCTCGCCCTCTAACCTATTGTTTGACAGGTTGAGAATTTGTTCCAAATTAAGAAGCTGAGAAATATTGGCAGGAATCATACCTTGTAGAGCATTGCTAGACAGGTCAAGTGCAAGAAGTCTCTTACAGCCGCCGAGAGCAGAAGGAATAGGGCCTGCCAATTTGTTATTTTGGAGACGAGATGATGTTAAACTGGTGCAGTTCGCAATGGCATCAGGAATGCCCCCCACCAAGAAATTGTTGCCTAGACTCAAAGACTGGAGTCGACCTAATTTACCCACATTGGATGGAAGTGTGCCCTGTAAGGAATTAGAAGATAAATCCAGGTGAGTCAGATAACAAACATTACCAATGAAAGGGGAAATGACGCCTTCAAGCTGCTTTCCAGGCAAAATGAGAGATACAATGTTGCTTTGCGAATCACAGGCCACACCAGACCAGTTACAGTGATGGGTATGGTTGGCCCAATCGACAAGAGCATTGAGAGGATCTGAGGTTAAAGAAAGCTTGAAGGAAGAAAGAGCTTCCAGATCAATGGCTTCACTACCACTAGCTGTAGGCGCACATAGACATAGTATTCTTGTCACCATTACAAGGAGAAATGCTATGAAGGACGCCATGTCTGTTGGAAGTGATGATAGTTCTAAGAGGGGGGTGAATCAGGACTATATAAAACCATATTAATTCTGATTAAACTTCTTTTGTACAGAACAAAATTTCATTTCAATGAAGCAGAATGATTAAATAACAAAGCACAAGATAACACTGGATTTTTGACGAGTGGGAAACCCTCAAAACCTTACGGTTTTGTCACAGGGAGAAAAACCACTCCTAATCTAAACATGTCTTTTTATTTCTCAAATCTCTTTTACATCAGCAACTTCTACTGCTTGTATAGGCATGTAACTTTTACACTTCAAACCTCATAGTTTATATATGTAACAGTATGCATAAAAGATCATACAAATTGCATATAAAACTGTATATGATGATATCTTTAATACAAATGTTCTCACACTAGAATGATATTCTTTTTTTTTCGTTCTACTCAACACTTTCGTACTCCTTTTAAAAATATAGGAGTCTTTTACAATTTTTCAAACAATAAACCAGTTCAGAATCACTTCTGTCATAACTCAAAACCAACTACCGTGTTCAACCAATAATGCTCAACTGTAAAATAGTTGTTCACATTATGTGTTGAACATCATAAAGAAGATGCATCGTTGGAAGATAAGTGAACTATTATTCAAACAGTTAAACATCAGAAAACCAGAGAACTGTTTTGCAAAACAACTTTTGTCCACATTTCAGTTTGACCTATATCCATAACTAAAAAATATGAAATAAAAATATTCATGTCGAGATAACAGTTTGCCATAACTGTTTTATATCAAATGACCAACTTACTATATCTGTGCAATGTAAAAACAAATTCATAACTGTCTCAACAGTCTAACCACATTACATCGAAAGGGTTTGGTAAAAAAAACTGTTTCAACTAAAATGAAAACTGTAACTGAATGAAGAATGCATAAAGTGCCTTTTTGGAACAATCAATAAGAACAGATCCACCTCACAGCCCTGACTACAAAAAGATTTAACCAGAGTCTCAAAGACTTAAAAAAAATATTACCCAGTTCACTAACCCCATTACCACGTCTTCAAACAACCAGATAAGACTTCTTACATATTTGAAAAAAAATGCCTGAATATACAGACACCCATATCTTCAGTAACTCACAGAACCAACAGTGAAATTCCATTTTTTTTTTACCCATATTTAAATCACTTCACAATATCTGTAGACACCCTTATTAAACATTGTCTGAATAGTATTTTAACAGAAACATACTTGATAAGCAGAGATGATTCATTTTGTCTACATTCCTTTCCTCATTTTAAAAAAAAATCATTTGACTCGAAGCATACCTATATAGGCTGAAAAAAATATGCAGTGAACAAGCTCTGTGTGCTGAGGAAGACATATCAGATCAAGGATTCGACCATGAAACTCGCCAAAAAGATAGATGAAAGGTCAGTGGACAACGAAACTAGTATAAATAGAATCCTCATGCAATGTACAATAACATAATAAAAACCCAAAATGAATTATAAGTGACCTTGCTGAAACAGTGCTGCAAAAACACTTCATGACGACACCTATAGATTAGGGTAAAACAAAATGATGTTCGACAATGTGAGACTTCGTAAAGAAGTGCATAATTAAACAACCATAATGATAGCCTCAAATCCGTCATGATGATAAAACCACGTGTATAACATAATGACCATGCGTTGACACTAGAGTAAACTTGAAACATAAGTAATATAACCCATAGTTAAATAAACCAACAATTGTGGTAATAAAATAATTGCTGATTCATTGTGTCGTAGTCATCATTGCCAGCTAGGCAATGATACAACATCAAGGACAAATAAGTAGCATTAACAAACTCCCCCATTTGTCCCTGAGGCAAAACAAATAAGCAATACTCATAGGCCACAGATCAAGCACACTGAAAATACTGACATTGAACCAAATCTCTGAGAACCAAAAGCACTGTGAACCACTAAAAACACTGAAAAACACTGCATAGACTGAATAGACTAAATAGATCAACCACTGAACCAGAAGCACATTGAAAACACTGAATAGATCAACCACTGAACCACTGAACCACTGAACCAGAAGCACATTGAAAACAATGAATAGATCTCCCCCATTTTGCATCAAGGACAGATAGAAAACCTGTCCAGACTCCCCCAGAAGGAGAGATTTAATGCAGAAGAGAAAAAGAGACAACTCCCAATTGAGTACGGAGTTGTTCAAAAGAAGCTCAAGGAAGAGCTTTAGTAAATATATCAGCAACCTGTGCTTGAGTAGGCACGTAAAGTAATTGAAACTCATTGGCAAGCACATGATCACATAAAAAATGAAGCTTAATAGCCACATGTTTAGTTTGAGAATGCAAAATAGGATTTTTGCTTAGCTGAATGGCATTGACATTATCACACAAAATAGAGATGGGTTTAGGTACTTGAAGACCAAGATCAGTCAATTGAAATGACATCCAAATTAATTGTGTACAACAAGTAGTGGCTGCAACATACTCAGATTCATATGTAGAGAGAGTAACACAATCTTGTTTCTTACTATGCCAAGCAACCAAACATGGTTCTAAGAAAAATGCAGCACCACTTGTACTCATCTTGTCATCTGAACCACACCAATCTGAATCAGTATAGCCAAGTAAAGTAAAATCATCAATATAAGGATAGCACAATCCAAAATCAAGAGTGCCTTGAATGTACTTGAAAATACGAAAAACAACATTCAGATGTGACTGTTTTGGAGCTGATTGAAAATGAGAAACATGACAAATAGATTGCATCAAAGCTGGTCGAGAAGCTATAAGATATAATAGATTAACAATCATAGACCTGTAATAAGTCTGATCCACTGAAGGTGAGTCATCATCTTTTGTAAGTTTACACCCAATTTCCATAGGTGTACTAATAGGTTTACAATCTGCAATATTGAACTTGTTTAACATTTCTTTTGCATATTTTGTTTGTGACAAAAACAAACCATTTGAAAGCTGAGTTACATGAAGACCAAGAAAAAATGTCAACTCTCCTAAAAGAGAGATTTCAAATTTTGATTCCATGATATCAAAAAAATGCTTAGATAATGCATCATTAGTTGAACCAAAAATGATATCATCAACATAAACTTCTACAGCTAGAATGTCACCATTAAGATTTTTAATATATAAAGTACTATCTACACTTCCTCTTGTGAAACCATTTGCTATAAGATGTTTGTCTAGCCTAGAATACCAAGCTCGAAGAGCTTGCTTTAGACCATACAATGCCTTTTTTAGATGATACACATATTCATGTTTATCTAATGACTGAAAACCCTCTGGTTGTTCCATGTATACCTCTTCATCAAGATATCCGTTTAGGAAAGCTGTTTTTACATCCATCTGATAAACAGTGAATTTTTTATAACTAGCATAAGCAAGAAAAATCCTAATGGATTCTAGCTTTGCAACAGGAGCAAATGTTTTGCCAAAATCAATTCCTTCTTGTTGGGCATATCCTTTACAGACAAACCTGGCTTTATTACTTACTACTTTTCCATCTTCATTAAGTTTATTTCTGAAAATCCATTTGCCACCTATAACATTTTTGTTATCAGGTCGAGGGATCAATTCCCAAGTCTGGTTTTTCTCAATTTGATTAATTTCACCTTTCATAGCATTTAACCAGCAAGGTTCAGACAAAGCTTCAGTTAAATTTTTTGGTTTGAAATTTGATAATAGACATACATGTTCAGCAATGTGAGCATGTTCATTTATTTTTTCCTTTCTCCTAGTTAGTATTCCTCCTTCTACAGAACCAATAACTTGTGATTCAGGATGCCTTTTTGCTATTATTTTAGATGTAGTTTTCAAAGGAATTTTTGTTTCTTGAGATTCTATATGCTATTCTTGATTAGAAGATTTAGAATGTTCCTGATTATCTTTGTTAGAAATATCATCACGTTCACAAGATACATATTGTTTACTTTTCAGAGACTCTTCATCAACACAGTTTTCATGATTTAAGAAACAACTTTCATCAAAGATAACATTAACTGCTTCAACAATTTTGTTCAACCTTGTATTAAAGCATTTATAAGCTTTGCTTTGAGTTGAGTACCCTAGAAAAAAACCTTCATCAGATCTTGAGTTGAAACTATCTAACAAATCACTGTCTTTCTTAATAAAACATTTACAACCAAATATTTTAAATTTTTTAACCTTAGCTATTTTTCCATACCACAACTCATAGGGAGTATATGCTATCCTAACCCTAACTTGAGCTCTGTTCAAAATATGTACAGCTATATGAATAGCTTCTTTCCAAAACTTATCAGGTAATTTTGCCTCATTTAACATTGTTCTTGCCATTTCCTTGACTGTTCTATTTTTCCATTCAACAACACCATTTTGCTGAGGTGTTCGAGTAGTTGAGAACTACGTTTTCATACCATGTGTTTTTCACAACACTCAATAAATTCTTGCGAGGTGAACTCGCCTCCTCTGTCAGACCGTAAGCATTTTAACTTAAGCTCTGTTTCACGTTCTACCATTTTCCTGAATATTTTGAAGCATGAGAAAGCTTCAGATTTATGCTTTAGAAAGGTTACCCAGACCATTCTAGAATAATCATCTACAAACAACATAAAATATCTTTCACCATTTAGAGCAGGTGTTTTTGTAGGACCACACAAGTCTGTATGGACAATCTCTAAAGGTCTATTTGACATGTACTCCTTGGTTTCAAAAGATACTCTGACTTGTTTTCCTTTGATACATTCTTCACAGATTTTGTCAGGTTTGCTAATTAGAGGTAAAACTCTAACTTTCTTATTTTTCCTAATTCTAGCAAGATTATCAAAATTCAGATGACCCAGTCGTTTGTGCCACAACCAAGTATCTTCTACTTGACTAAGAAGACAAGTATTGATCAAAGAAGTTTCCTTTATAGAAGAATCAATTAAATTATATAGATTTCCTCCAGTTCTTAAACCATTAGCAATAACCTTGTTTATACTTTTAATAGAACATCCTTTTGCATTGAAGGAAATTGAATAGCCAATATCACAAATCTGACTAACACTTAGAAGATTGTGTTTCAATCCTTCTACATAATAAACATTATGAATAGGAGTATCTGAATTTAGTATTATTGTACCACGACCAGTTATATAAGCACCTGAATTATCACCAAACCGAACAAATCCACCATCAAACTCTTCTAGATCTTTAAATTTATTCTTGCAGCCTGTCATATGATGTGAATAGCCACTGTCAAAACCCAAGCAGCTCGTTTATGAACAAACAAAGCTGTTTCAAACATTAAAGACTTCTCAATGGGTTTCCAAACTTATTTTGATTTCAAACTAAGTTTGCATTGATTAGCATAGTGTCCATAATGAAATCACTTAAAACACCTGATAAAGCTTTTGTAATCATGTCTTTTCAATGTACAATGAAAAGCTTTATGACAAAAAATATTACAATTAAAACAATATCTTTTAAAATAACTTAACTGAGGATTTGAATTTTCAGCCTATTTAATTTGACTTTGCAACATAGCCAACTCTTTATCTTTTTCAATAATAACTTGTTTTTGCTTTTCTATAACCTGATTTGCATTTTCTAGATCTTCTTTCAAAGTTCATTTTTTGTTGCTCAAAATTTAATATGAATTTCTTGTACCGCTTAAGTTCTTGTAAAGAACACAACAGTTCTTTTTCTAGATCAATATCTCCATTTGAATCAGATGAAGATTCATTTTTTATGACTTCAGAAATATTAACAATTTCTGCCATAAAAGACACTTCTCCTTCCTGTTCAGAGTTTCTTGATTCGTCACTAGAATCTTCTTTTGATAAAAAACTTTTCTTTTAAAATTTTTTAAACCTTTGATTTTGATTCTAGGGTTTTCTTCTAGAAAAATGTTCTGCTTTCTCATTATTGTTATTTGAATCTGCATAAGGACATTTTGCAGCGAAGTGTCCTAGTTGACCACAATTAAAACACTTAGGTTTTCCTTGGTACTTTTTCCTCATTTTCCGAACCAACAAAGCTTCTAGAGCACTAGTTAAATCAGAATCACTATCGTCTAGTTTTTCAGCCTTAAAGGTTGTTTCTTTTGATGTAGAAGCAGCTTGATTACTAATTCTCATTTCATATGCTGTTAATGAACCTTGAAGTTGATGTGAAGTCATCTTTGAAAAAAATTTCTTTTCTTCTAAGGTTGAAATTTTAGTTTCAAACTTAGGAAGAACAGTTCTAACAACTTTGGAAATAATATCACATTCTTCAATATCTTCTCCTAGACCTTTTCTAGCATTAACAATTTCATCAATGCGTAAGAAGTAAGTAGAAATGCTTTCTTCCTCATTCATTTTCAAGTTATCAAATTGAGTTTTCAACGTTATCAGTTTTGATTCTTTTACTTTCTCATCTCCTTGATATATCGTTTCAAGATTACTCCAAATCTCATTTGCAGATTTGCAATACATTACTTTCACAAACACATCTTTGGTAAGCCCACATAAAATAGCAAACTTTGCTCTTTTATCAAGCTCAAATTTAGTTTTTTCAGTTGGATCTGTAGGAACTGTAGATGGAACAGTATATTTATTTTCCACTACATCCCACATATTGATATCTAAAGAATTAATAAAAGCTTCCATTCTAACTCTCCAAAACACATAGTCATTACAATCAAACAATGGACCTCTGGTCAGAGATGCACCTTCTGCTTGTGCCATTTGACTTCCAACAGATGCTTGAAAATCCCTATAGAAACAGGGACCCTAGCTCTGATACCACTAGTTGGAAGTGATGATAGTTCTGAGAGGGAGGGGGTGAATCAGGACAATATAAAACCTTATTAATTCTGATTAAACTTCTTTTGCACAGAATAAAATTTCAATTCAATGAAGCAGAATGATTAAATAATAAAGCACAAGATAACACTAGATTTTTGATGAGTGCGAAACCCTCAAAACCTTACGTTTTCATCACAGGCAGAAAAAAACCACTCCTAATCTAAACGTGTCTTTTTTATTTCTCAAATATCTTTTACATGAACAACTTCTACTGCTTGTATAGGGATGTAAGTTTTACACTTCAAACCTCACAGTTTATATCTGTAACAGTATGCATAAAAGATCATACAAATTGCATATAAAACTGTATATTATTATATCTTTAATACAAATGTTCTCACACTAGAATGATATTCTTTTTTTTTTCATTCTACTCAACACTTTCTTACTCCTTTTAAAAATATAGGAGTCTTTTACAATTTTTCAAACAATAAACCAGTTCAGAATCACTTCTGTCATGACTAAAAACCAACTACCGTGTTCAACCAATAATGCTGAACTGTAAAATAGTTGTTCACATTATGTGTTGAACATCCTAAAGGAGATGCATCGTTGGAAGATAAGTGAACTGTTATTCAAATAGTTAAACATCAAAAAACCAAAGAACTATTTTGCAAAAACAACTTTTGTCCACATTTCAGTTTGACCTGTATCCATAACTGAAAAATATGAACTAAAAATATTCATGTTGAGATAACAGTTTGCCATAACTGTTTTATATCAAATGACCAACTCACTATATCTGTGCAATGTAAAAACAAATTCATAACTGTCTCAACAGTCTAACCACATTACATTGAAAGGGTTTGGTCAAAAAAATTGTTTCAACTAAAATGAAAACCGTATCTGAATGAAGAATGCATGAAGTGCCTTTTTGGAACAATCAATAAGAAGAGATCCACCTCACAACCCTGACTACAAAAATATTGAAACAGAGTCTCAAAGACTTAAAAAAATTGTTACCCAGTTCACTAACCCAATCACCACGTCTTCAAACAACCAGATAAGACTTCTTACATATTTGAAAAAAAATGCTTGAATATACAGACACCCATATCTTCAGTAACTCACAGAACCAATAGTGAAATTCTTTTTTTTTTTTTACCCATATTTAAATCACTTCACAATATCTGTAGACACCCTTATTAAACATTGTCTAAACAATATTTTAATAGAAACATACTTGATAAGCAGAGATGATTCGTTCTGTTTGCATTCCTTTCCTCATTTTTAAACAAAATCATTTGACTCGAAGCATACCTATTTAGGTTGAAAAAAATATGTAGTGAACAAGCTCTGTGTGCTGAGGAAGACATATCAGATCAAGGCTTCGACCACGAAACTCGCCAAAAAAATAGATGAAAGGTCAGTGGACAATGAAACCAGTATCAATAGAATCCTCATGGAATGTACAATAACATAATAAAAACCCAGAATGAATTATAAGTGACCTTGCTGAAACAGTGGTACATAAACACTTCATGGCGGCACCTGTAGATTAGGGTAAAACAAAATGATGTTCGACAATGTTAGACTTTGTAAAGAAGTGCATAATTAAACAACCATAATGATAGCCTCGAATCCGCCATGATGATAACACCACATGTATCACATAATGACCACGCATTGACAGTAGAGTAAACTTAAAACATAAGTAATATAACCCATAGTTAAATAAACCAACAGCTGCGGTAATAAAATAATTACTGATTCATTGTGTCATAGTCATCATTGCCAGCTAGGCAATGATACGACATCAAGGACAAATAAGTAGCATTAACAAACTCCCCAATTTGTCCCTAAGGCAAAACAAATAAGCAATACTCATAGGCCACTGATCAAGCACACTGAAAATACTAACACTGAACCAAATCTCTAAGAGCCAAAACCACTGTGAATCACCAAAAACACTAAAAAACACTAAAAAACACTGCATAGACTGAATAGATCAACCACTGAACCAAAAGCACACTGAAGACACTTAATAGATCAACCAATGAACCACTGAACTAGAAGCACACTGAAAACACTGAATAGATCTCCCCCATTTTACATCAAGGACAGATAGAAAACCTGTCCAGACTTCCCCAGAAGGAGAGATTTAATGCAGAAGAGAAAAAGAGACAACTCCCAATTGAGTACGGAGTTGTTCAAAAGAAGCTCAAGGAAGAGCTTTAGTAAATATATTAGCAACCTGGGCTTGAGTAGGCACATAAAGTAATTGAAACTCATTGGCAAGCACATGATCACGTAAAAAATGAAGCTTAATAGGCACATGTTTAGTTTGAGAATGCAGAAAAAGATTTTTGCTTACCTGAATGGCACTGACATTATCACACAAAATAGAGATGGGTTTAGGTACTTGAAGACCAAGATGAATCAATTGAAATGACATACAAATTAATTGTGTACAGAAAGTAGTGGCTGCAACATACTCAGATTCACATGTAGAGAGAGTAACACAATCTTGTTTCTTACTATGCCAAGCAACCAAACATGGTCCTAAGAAAAATGCAACACCACTGGTACTCTTCTTGTCATCTGAACCACCCCAATCTGAATCAGTATAGCCAAGTAAAGTAAAATCATCAGTATGAGGATAGCACAATCAAAAATCAAGAGTGCCTTGAATGTACTTGAAAATACAAAAAACAACATTCAGATGTGACTGTTTTGGAGCTGACTAAAAATGAGAAACATGACAAATAGATTGCATCAAATCTGGTCGAGAAGCTATAAGATATAACAGATTACCAATCATAGACCTGTAATAAGTCTGATCCACTGAAGGTGAGTCATCATCTTTTGTAAGTTTACACCTAGTTTGCATAGGTGTACTTATAGGTTTATAGTCTGCCATATTGAACTTCTTTAACATTTCTTTTGCATATTTTGTTTGTGACAAAAACAAACCATTTGAAAGATGAGTTACTTGAAGACCAAGAAAAAATGTCAACTCTCCTAAAAGAGACATTTCAAATTTGGATGCCATGATATCAGAAAAATGCTTAGATAATGCATCATTAGTTGATCCAAAAATGATATCATCAACATAAACTTCTACAGCAAGAATGTCAACATTAACATTTCTAATATATAAAGTACTATCTGCACTTCCTCTTGTGAAAGCATTTGCTGTAAGATGTTTGTCTAGCCTAGAATACCAAGCTCGAAGAGCTTGCTTTAGACCATACAATGCCTTTTTCAGAGGATATACATATTCAGGTTTATCTGATGACTCAAAACCCTCTGGTTGTTCCATGTATACCTCTTCATCAAGATATCCGTTTAGGAAAGCTGTTTTTACATCCATCTGATAAACAATGAATTTTTTATAACTAGCATAAGCAAGAAAAATCCTAATCGATTCTAGCTTTGCAACGGGAGCAAATGTTTTGCCAAAATCAATTCCTTCTTGTTGGGCATATCCTTTATAGACAAACCTGGCTTTATTCCTTACTACTTTTCCATCTTCATTAAGTTTATTTCTAAAAATCCATTTGCCACCTATAACATTTTTGTTATCAGGTCGAGGGACCAATTCCCAAGTCTGGTTTTCTCAATTTGATTAATTTCATATTTCATAGCATTTAACCAGCAAGGTTCAGACAAAGCTTCGGTTACAGTTTTTGGTTCGAAA
Source organism: Chamaecyparis obtusa (assembly GCA_027943335.1). Lineage (NCBI taxonomy): Eukaryota > Viridiplantae > Streptophyta > Pinopsida > Cupressales > Cupressaceae > Chamaecyparis > Chamaecyparis obtusa. The sequence continues at coordinate 77,156 of BSBK01006038.1, read as the reverse complement.
TTTGAGAATAGACATACATGTTCAGCAATGTGAGCATGTTCATTTATTTTTGCCTTTCTCCTATTAAGTATTCCTCCTTCTACAAAACCAATAACTTGTGATTCAGGACACATTTTTGCTATTATTTTATATGGAGTTTTCAAAGGAATTTTTGTTTCTTGAGATTCTATATGCTATTCTTGATCAGAAGATTTAGAATTTTCCTGATTATCTTTGTTAGATATATCATCATGTTCACAAGATACACATTGTTTACTTTTCAGAGACTCTTCATCAACACAGTTTTCATTATTTGAGAAATAACTTTCATCAAAGATAACATTAACTGCTTCAACAATTTTGTTCAACCTTGTATTAAAGCATTTATAAGCTTTGCTTTGAGTTGAGTACCCTAGAAAAAACCCTTCATCAGATCTTGAGTTGAAACTATCTAACAAATCATTGTCTTTCTTAATAAAACATTTACGGCCAAATATTTTAAATTTTTTAACATTAGCTATTTTTCCATACCACAACTCATAGGGAGTATATGTTTTCCTAACCCTAACTTGAGCTCTGTTCAAAATATGTACAACTGTATGAACAGCTTCTTTCCAAAACTTATCAGGTAATTTTGCCTCATTTAACATTGTTCTTGCCATTTCCTTGACTGTTCTATTTTTTCGTTCAACAACACCATTTTGCTGAGCTGTTTGAGCAGTTGAGAACTGCCCTTTAATACCATGTGTTTTTCACAATACTCAATAAATTCTTGCGAGGTGAACTCTCCTCCTCTGTCAGACCGTAAACATTTTAACTTAAGCTCTGTTTCACGTTCTACCATTTCCCTGAATATTTTGAAGTATAAGAAAGCTTCAGATTTATGCTTTAGAAAGGTTACCCAGACCATTCTAGAATAATCATCTACAAACAACATAAAATATCTTTCACCATTTAAAGCAGGTGTTTTTGTAGGACCACACAAGTCTGTATGGACAATCTCTAAAGGTCTATTTGACATGTACTCCTTGGTTTTAAAAGATACTCTCACTTGTTTTCCTTTGACACATTCTTCACAAATTTTATCAGGTTTTCTAATTAAAGGTAAAACTCTAACTTTCTTATTTTTGCTAATTCTAAGAAGATTATCAAAATTCAGATGACCCAGTCATTTGTGCCACAACCAAGTATCTTCTACTTGAGTAACAAGACAAGTATTGATCAAAGAAGTTTCCTTTACAGAAGAATCATTTAAATTATATAGATTTCCTCTAGTTCTTAAACCATTAGCAATAACCTTATTTATTCTTTTAATAGAACATCCTTTTGCATTGAAGGAAATTGAATAACCACTATCACAAATCTGACTAACACTTAGAAGATTGTGTTTCAATCCTTCTACATAATAAACATTATGAATAGGAGTATCTAAATTTAGTATTATTGTACCAGGACCAGTTATATAAGCACCTGAATTATCACCAAACTAAATAAATCCACCATCAAACTCTTCTAGATCTTTAAATTTATTCTTGCAGCCTGTCATATGATGTGAACAGCCGCTCTCCAAAACCCAAGTAGTTGGTTTATGAACAAACAAAGCTGTTTCAATGATTAAAGACTTCTCAATGGGTTTCCAAACTTGTTTTGATTTAAAACTAAGTTTGCATTGATTAGCATAGTGTCCATAATAAAAGCACTTAAAACACTTGATAAATCTTTTGTAATCATGTCTTTTCAATGTGCAATGAAAAGCTTTATGACAAAAAATATTACAATTAAAACAATATCCTTTAATATAACTTAACTGAGGATTTGAATTTTCAACCTATTTAATCTGACTTTGCAACATAGCCAACTCTTTATCTTTTTCAATAAGAACTTGTTTTTGCTTTTCTATAACCTGATTTGCATTTTCTAGATCTTCTTTCAAAGTTTTTTTTTGTTGCTCAAAATTTGATATCAATTTCTTTTACCGCTTAAGTTCTTGTAAAGAACACATCAGTTCTTTTTCTAGATCAATATCTCCATCTGAATTAGATGAAGATTCATTTTTTATGACTTCATAAATATTAATATCTAAAGAATTAATAAAAGCTTCCATTCTAACTCTCCAAAACACATAGTCGTTACCATCAAACAATGGAGCTCTACTCAGAGATGCACCTTTTGCTTGTGCCATTTGACTTCCAACAGATCCTAGAAAATCCCTATAGAAACAGGGACCCTAGCTCTGATACAACTTGTTGGAAGTGATGATAGTTTTGAGAGTGGGGGGGGGGGGGGGGGGTGGTGAATCAGGACTATATAAAACCTTATTAATTTTGATTAAACTTCTTTTACACAAAACAAAATTTCAATTCAATGAAGCAGAATGATTAAATAACAAAGCACAAGATAACACTGGATTTTTGACGAGTGGGAAACCCTCAAAACCTTACGATTTTGTCACAGGGAGAAAAACCACTCCTAATCTAAACCTATCTTTTTATTTCTCAAATCTCTTTTACATCAGCAGCTTCTACTACTTGTATAGGCATGTAACTTTTACACTTCAAACCTCACAGTTTATATATGTAACAGTGTGCATAAAAGATCATACAAATTGCATATAAAACTGTATATGATGATACCTTTAATACAAATGTTCTCACACTAGAATGATATTGTTTTTTTTTGTTCTACTCAACACTTTCTTACTCCTTTTAAAAATATAGGAGTCTTTTACAAATTTTCAAACAATAAACCAGTTCAGAATCACTTCTGTCATAACTCAAAACCAACTACCATGTTCAACCAATAACACTGAACTATAAAATAGTTGTTCACATTATGTGTTGAACATCATAAAGAAGATGCATCCTTGGAAGATAAGTGAACTATTATTCAAACAGTTAAACATCAAAAAACCAGAGAACTATTTTGCAAAACAACTTTTGTCCACATTTCAGTTTGACCTGTATCCATAACTGAAAAATATGAACTGAAAATATTCATGTTCAGATAATAGTTTGCCATAACCATTTTATATCAAATGACCAACTTACTATATCCGTGCAATGTAAAAAAAAATTCATAACTGTCTCAATAGTCTAACCACATTACATCGAAAGGGTTTGGTCAAAAAAACTGTTTCAACTAAAATGAAAATCATAACTGAATGAAGAATGCATAAAGTGCCTTTTTGGAACAATCAATAAGAAGAGATCCACCTCACAGCCCTGACTACAAAAAGATTGAAACAAAGTCTCAAAAACTTTAAAAAAATATTACCCAGTTCACTAACCCCATCACCACATGTTCAAACAACCAGATAAGACTTCTTACATATTTCAAAAAAAATGCTTGAATATACAGACACCCATATCTTCAGTAACTCACAGAACCAATAGTGAAATTCCTTTTTTTTTTTACCCATATTTAAATCACTTCACAATATCTGTAGACACCCTTATTAAACATTGTTTGAACAGTATTTTAACAGAAACATACTTGATAAGAAGAGATGATTCGTTCTATCTGCATTCCTTTCCTCATTTTGAAACAAAATCATTTGACTCGAAGCATACCTATATAGGCTGAAAAAAAATATGCAGTAAACAAGCTCTGTGTGATGAGAAAGACATATCAGATCAAGGATTCGACCACCAAACTTGCCAAAACAACAGATGAAAGGTCAGTGGACAATGAAACCAGTATCAATAGAATCGTCATGCAATGTACAATAATATAATAAAAACCCAGATTGAATTATAAGTGACCTTGCTGAAACAGTGCTGTAGAAACACTTCATGGTGGAACTTGTAGATTAGGGTAAAACAAAATGATGTTCGACAATGTGAGACTTCGTAAAGAAGTGCATAATTAAACAACCATAATGATAGCCCCGAATCTGCCACGATGATAAAACCGCATGTGTCACATAATGACCACGCGTTGACACTAGAGTAAACTTAAAACATAAGTAATATAACCCATAGTTAAATAAACCAATAGCTGCGGTAATAAAATAATTGTTGATTCATTGTGTCGTAGTCATCATTGCCAGCTAGGTAATGATACAACATCAAGGACAAATAAGTAGTATTAACAAACTCCCCCACTTGTCCCTGAGGCAAAACAAATAAGCAATACTCATAGGCCACTGATCAAGCACACTGAAAATACTGACACTGAACCAAATCTCTAGGAACCAAAAGCACTGTGAACCACCAAAAACACTAAAAAACACTGCATAGACTGAATAGATCAACCACTGAACCAGAAGCACACTGAAAACACTGAATAGATCAACCACTAAACCATTGAACCAGAAGCACACTAAAAACACTGAATAGATCTCCCCCATTTTACATTAAGGATAGATAGAAAACCTATCTAGACTCCCCCAAAAGGAGAGATTTAATGCAGAAGAGAAAAAGAGACAACTCCCAATTGAGTACGGAGTTCTTCAAAAGAAGCTCAAGGAAGAGCTTTAGTAAACATATCAGCAACCTATGCTTGAGTAGGCACGCAAATTAATTGAAACTCATTGGCAAGCACATGATCTCGTAAAAAATGAAGCTTAATAGCCACATGTTTAGTTCGAGAATGCAGAATAGGATTTTTTCTTAGCTGAATGGCACTGACATTATCACACAAAATAGAGATGGGTTTAGGTACCTGAAGACCCAGATCAGTCAATTGAAATGACATCCAAATTAGTTGTGTATAGCAAGTAGTGGCTGCAACATACTCAAATTCACATGTAGAGAGAGTAATACAATCTTGTTTCTTACTATGCCAAGCAATGAAACATGGTCCTAAGAAAAATGCAGCACCACTGGTACTCTTCTTGTCATTTGAACCACCCCAATCTAAATCAGTATAGCTAAGTAAAGTGAAATCATCAGTATGATGATACCACAATCCAAAATCAAGAGTGCCTTGAATGTACTTGAAAATATGAAAAACAACATTCAGATGTGACTGTTTTGGAGCTGACTGAAAATGAGAAATATGACAAATAGATTGCATCAAATCTGGTCGAGAAGCTGTAAGATATAACATAATACCAATCATAGACTTGTAATAAGTCTGATCCACTGAAGGTGAGTCATCATCTTTTGTAAGTTTACACCTAGTTTCCATAGGTGTACTAACAGGTTTATGGTTTTCCATATTGAACTTCTTTAACATTTCTTTTGCATATTTTGTTTGTGATAAAAACAAACCATTTGAAAGCTGAGTTATGTGAAGACCAAGAAAAAATGTCGACTCTCCTAAAAGAGACATTTCAAATTCTGATGCCATGATATAAGAAAAATGCTTAGATAATGCATTATTAGTAGAACCAAAAATGATATCATCAACATAAAATTCTACAGCTAGAATGTCACCATTAACATTTTTAATATATAAAGTACTATCTGCACTTCCTCTTGTGAAACCATTTGCTGTAAGATATTTGTCTAGCCTAGAATACCAAGCTTGAAGAGCTTGCTTTAGACCATACAATGCCTTTTTCAGAGGATACACATATTCAGGTTTATCTGATGACTCAAAACCCTCTGGTTGTTCCATGTATACCTCTTCATCAAGATATCCATTTAGGAAAGCTATTTTTACATCCATCTGATAAACAGTGAATTTTTTATAACTAGCATAAGCAAGAAAAATCCTAATGGATTCTAGCTTTGCAACAGGAGCAAATGTTTCACCAAAATCAATTCCTTCTTGTTGGGCATATCCTTTACAGACAAACCTGGCTTTATTCCTTACTACTTTGCCATCTTCATTAAGTTTATTTCTGAAAATCCATTTGCCACGTATAACATTTTTGTTATCAGGTCGAGGGACCAATTCCCAAGTCTAGTTTTTCTCAATTTGATTAATTTCATCTTTCATAGCATTTAACCAGCAAGGTTCAGACAAAGCTTTAGTTACAGTTTTTGGTTCAAAATTTGATAATAGACATACATGTTCAGCAATGTGAGCATGTTCATTTATTTTTGCCTTTCTCCTAGTTAGTATTCCTCCTTCTATAGAACCAATAACTTGTGATTCAGGATGCCTTTTTGCTATTATTTTAGATGGACTTTTCAAAGGAATTTTTGTTTCTTGAGATTCTATATGCTGTTCTTGATTAGAAGATTAAGAATGTTCCTGATTATCTTTGTTAGATATATCATCATGTTCACAAGATACAGATTGTTTACTTTTCAGAGACTCTTCATCAACACAGTTTTCATGATTTAAGAAAGAACTTTCATCAAAGATAACATTAACTGCTTCAACAATTTATTTCAACCTTGTATTAAAGCATTTATAAGCTTTGCTTTAAGTTGAGTACCCTGGAAAATAACCTTCATTAGATCTTGAGTTGAAACTATCTAACAAATCACTGTCTTTCTTAATAAAACATTTACAGCCAAATATTTTAAATTTTTTTACATTAGCTATTTTTCCATACCACAACTCATAGGGAGTCTATGCTGTGCTAACCCTAACTTGAGCTCTGTTCAAAATATGTACAGCTGTATGAACAGCTTCTTTCCAAAACTTATCAAGTAATTTTGCCTCATTTAACATTGTTCTTGCCATTTCCTTGACTGTTCTATTTTTTCGTTCAATAACACCATTTTGCTGAGGTGTTTGAGTAGTTGAGAACTTCCCTTTAATACCATGTGTTTTTCATAATACTCAATAAATTCTTGCGAGGTGAACTCTCCTCCTCTGTCAGACCATAAACATTTTAACTTAAGCTCTGTTTCACGTTCTACCATTTTCCTGAATATTTTGAAGCGTGAGAAAGCTCTAGATTTATGCTTTAGAAAGGTTACCGAAACCATTCTAGAATAATCATCTACAAACAACATAAAATATCTTTCACCATTTAGAGCAGGTGTTTTTGTAGGACCACACAAGTCTTTATGGACAATATCTAAAGGTCTATTTGACATGTACTCCTTGGTTTTAAAAGATACTCTGACTTATTTTCCTTTGACACAATCTTCATAGATTTTGTCAGGTTTCCTAATTAGAGGTAAACCTCTAACTTTCTTATTTTTGCTAAATATAGCAAGATTATCAAAATTCAGATGACCCAGTTGTTTGTGCCACAACCAAGTATCTTCTACTTGACTAACAAGACAAGTATTTATCAAAGAAGTTTCCTTTACAGAAGAATCAATTAAATTATATAGATTTCCTCCAGTTTTTAAACCATTAGCAATAACCTTGTTTTTGCTTTTAATAGAACATCCTTTTGCATTGAAGGAAATTGAATAGCCACTATCACAAATCTGACTAACACTTAGAAGATTATGTTTCAATCCTTCTAGATAATAAACATTATGAATAGGAGTATCTGAATTTAGTATTATTGTACCACGACCAGTTATATAAGCACCTGAATTATCACCAAACTAAACAAATCCACCATCAAACTCTTCTAGATCTTTAAATTTATTCTTGCAGCCTGTCATATGATGTGAACAGCCGCTATCCAAAACCCAAGCAGCTGGTTTATGAATGAACAAAGCTGTTTCAATGATTAAAGACTTCTCAATGGGTTTCCAAACTTATTTTGATTTCAAACTAAGTTTGCATTGATTAGCATAGTATCCATAATGAAAGCACTTAAAACACCTGATAAAGCTTTTGTAATCATGTCTTTTCAATGTACAATGAAAAGTTTTATGACCAAAAATATTACAATTAAAACAATATCCTTTAAAATAACTTAACTGAGGATTTGAATTTTCAGCCTATTTAATCTGACTTTGCAACATAGCCAACTCTTTATCTTTTTCAATAATAACTTGTTTTTGCTTTTCTATATCTTGATTTGCATTTTCTAGATCTTCTTTCAAAGTTCTTTTTTGTTGCTCAAAATTTGATATCAATTTCTTGTACCGCTTAAGTTCTTGTAAAGAACACAACAGTTCTTTTTCTAGATCAATATCTCCATCTGAATTAGATGAAGATTCATTTTTTATGACTTCAAAAATATTAACAATTTCTGCCATAAAAGATGCTTCTCCTTCCTCTTCAGAGTTGCTTGATTCGTCACTAGAATCTTCTTTTGATAACAAACTTTTCTTTTTAAAATTTTTAAAACCTTTGATTTTGATTCTAGGGTTTTCTTCTAGAAAAATGTTCTGCTTTCTCATTATTGTTATCTGAATCTACATAAGGACATTTTGCAGCGAAGTGTCCTAGTTGACCACAATTAAAACACTTAGGTTTTCCTTGGTACTTTTTCCTTATTTTCTGAACCAAAAAAGCTTCTAGAGCAATAGTTAAATCAGAATCACTATCCTCTAGTTTTTCAGCCTTAAAGACTATTTCTTTTGATGTAGAAGCAGCTTGATTACTAATTCTCATTTCATATGCCGTTAATGTACCTTGAAGTTGATGTGAAGTCATCTTTGAAAAACTTTTCTTTTCTTCTAAGGTTGAAATTTTAGTTTCAAACTTAGGAAGAACAGTTCTAACAACTTCGAAAATAATATCATGTTCTTCAATATCTTCTCCTGGACCTTTTCTAGGATTAACAATTTCATCAATGCGTAAGAAGTAAGCATAAATGCTTTCTTCCTCATTCATTTTCAAGTTATCAAACTGAGTTTTCAACGTTATCAGTTTTGATTCATTTACTTTCTCATCTCCTTGATATATCGTTTCAAGCTTACTCCAAATCTCATTTGCAGATTTGCAATACATTACTTTCACAAACACATCTTTGGTAAGCCCACATAAAATAGCAAACTTTGCTCTTTTATCAAGCTCAAATTTAGTTTTTTAGTTTTTTCTGTTGGATCTGTAGGAACTGTAGATGGAACAGTATATTTATTTTCCACTACATCCCACATATTGATATCTAAAGAATTAATAAAAGCTTCCATTCTAACTCTCCAAAACACATAGTCATTACCATCAAACAATGGACCTCTGCTCAGAGATGCACCTTCTGCTTGTGCCATTTGACTTCCAACAGATCCTAGAAAATCCCTATAGAAACAGGGACCCTAGCTCTGATACCACTTGTTGGAAGTGATGATAGTTCTGAGAGGGGGGGGATGAATCAGGACTATATAAAACTTTATTAATTCTGATTAAACTTCTTTTGCACAAAACAAAATTTCAATTCAATGAAGCCGAATGATTAAATAACAAAGCACAAGATAACACTGGACTTTTGACGATTGGGAAACCCTCAAAACCTTACGGTTTTGTCACAGGGAGAAAAGCCACTCCTAATCTAAACCTGTCTTTTTATTTCTCAAATCTCTTTTACATCAGCAACTTCTATTGCTTGTATAGGCATGTAACTTTTACACTTCAAACCTCACAGTTTATATATGTAACAGTATGCATAAAAGATCATACAAATTGCATATAAAACTGTATATGATGATATCTTTAATACAAATGTTCTCACACTAGAATGATATTCTTTTTTTTTCGTTCTACTCAACACTTTCTTACTCCTTTTAAAAATATAGGAGTCTTTTACAATTTTTCAAACAATAAACCAGTTTAGAATCACTTATGTCATAACTCAAAACCAACTACCGTGTTCAACCAATAATGCTGAACTGTAAAACAGTTGTTCACATTATGTGTTGAACATCATAAAGAAGATGCATCGTTGGAAGATAAGTGAACTGTTATTCAAACAGTTAAACATCAGAAAACCAGAGCACTATTTTGCAAAACAACTTTTGTCCACATTTCAGTTTGACCTGTATCCATAACTGAAAAATATGAACTGAAAATATTCATGTTGAGATAACAGTTTGCCATAACTGTTTTATATCAAATGACCAACTTACTATATCCGTGCAATGTAAAAACAAATTCATAACTATCTCAACAGTCTAACCACATTACATCGAAAGGGTTTGGTCAAAAAAACTGTTTCAACTAAAATGAAAACGGTAACTGAATGAAGAATGCATAAAGTGTCTTTTTGGAACAATCAATAAGAAGAGATCCACCTCACAGCCCTGACTACAAAAAGATTGAAACAGAGTCTCAAAGACTTAAAAAAAATATTACCCAGTTCACTAACCCCATCACCACGTCTTCAAACAACCAGATAAGACTTCTTACATATTTGAAAAAAAATGCCTGAATATACTGACACCCATATCTTCAGTAACTCACAGAACCAACAGTGAAATTCTTTTTTTTTTTAACCCATATTTAAATCACTTCACAATATCTATAGACACCCTTATTAAACATTGTCTGAACAGTATTTTAATAGAAACATACTTGATAAGAAGAGATGATTCGTTCTATCTGCATTCCTTTTCTCATTTTTAAACAAAATCATTTGACTCGAAGCATACCTGTATAGGCTGAAAAAAATATGCAGTGAACAAGCTCTGTGTGTTGAGGAAGGCATATCAGATCAAGGCTTCGACCACCAAACTCGCCAAAACAACAGATGAAAGGTCAGTGGACAACGAAACCAGTATCAATAGAATCCTCATGCAATGTACAATAACATAATAAAAACCCAGAATGAATTATAAGTGACCTTGCTGAAACAGTGCTGCAGAAACACTTCATGACGGCACCTGTAGATTGGTGTAAAACAAAATTATGTTCGGCAATGTGAGACTTCGGAAAGAAGTGCATAATTAAACAACCATAATGATAGCCTCGAATCTGCCACGATGATAAAACCACGTGTATCACATAATGACCACGCGTTGACACTAGAGTAAACTTAAAACATAAGTAATATAACCCATAGTTAAATAAACCAACAGCTGCGGTAATAAAATAATTGCTGATTCATTGTGTTGTAGTCATCATTGCCAGCTGGGCAATGATACAGCATCAAGGACAAATAAGTAGCATTAACAGTGTCTACCCAGCAATGAAAATACGATCGAAGGGATTGAATATATATTTATAGAAATCTCGATTTGCTTCCATTCATTAGAAGATTACCCAAAACGATGGCTTTCATAAAGCTGTAACAACCTTGTTTATTTACTTTCCGTATGAATCCTCGCTTTCCACGGCATGGCAAGCATAGTAATAGCAAACAGATGGAATCTCATTGATAAAGATGTCCTGTTTCCATCCCTTCGTGCCATAGCGACATTCACTAGCTTTGTAAACATGAGACGAGCACAAAGTTATTTTATTGGTCTTCTATGTTAATTTAGATTGATGATGGGATCTGTTCTACATTAATTATGATGTTCACCCGTGGAAAGCAAATTGATTTGGAAGCGACGGGTAAGGAATATGGATAGAAACAGAATAATTTGAAAGCGAAGGGAAAAGAAAAGCAGGAAGAGAGTCAGTGGAGGAGGTGTAGGAAACTAAAGGCGGGGCTTGGGATAATGATCCAAAATATGTGGGCCAATCGAACTTCATTTCTGGGTAAAATCATTTTAAGGATTGTACAGAAATGAACGTCCACTGAATGCCTGTGAACAACACGGAAGAGGGGTCACTGAGCTGTCCACAGATTGATAGCTTTTGAAGGGATAATGGAAGGACATCAATTTGGGTCAGGGAAAAAAAATCTACGGCTAGTAATATAGGTAAGGGCTTATAGTAATCAAATATAAAATATGATGTCACATCAAATATGGTGTTACATCAGCATGCTTTTTGTCAAGATGTCCAAAACAGCTGAGTCAAAAATATTAGATATTAAATTAAAAGTGTAGCTATTAAGTTAACAACTCTTATCACAACATGCTACTACAAAGCACACGCTTTCTATATAAATAGATGATGTTTTGAAAAATGCATTCTTTATATGTATGTATGTATGTAAATTTTATTTACTAATATTTGATATAATAAATATGTAACTAATTCATTCTTGTTTGTAATGAATGAGTATAGATTAATGAAGTTGACTAAAAAATAATATAATAACAATAAATATTGTATAATAAGTAAAGTTATTCATGTTTAAAATAAATACATAAACAGATTTAGAATTATAAATTAAGAGAGATTTATCATCAATAATATTAATTATATTTAATCATTATTAAACATATATAAATAATAGAAATACAAATTTGTTATTATCTAATAATTTTTTTTCAATTATTAAAATTAATTTGAAATATAAAAATTATTTTTAATATTTAACTTAGATTTAGGACGATCTTATAAACATATTAAAAATTGAAATCAAACATATAATTTATACACCATACTCACCAATCTAAGGATGTTTTACTACCAATTAGATGCACACTCCACATTGGACTCTCATCTTCAAAATCTTATTTTAAACAAATTCATCAAAAAAGTTTGTTAAATAATCACATCACGATTCTTCAATAATACATATGAAAATAGGGCCTTCACTTGGCCGTGTTCCAAAAATTATTATTGTAACCACATCACGATTCTTCAATAATACATATGAAAATAGGGGCCTTCAGTTAGCCGTGTTCTAAAAATTAATATTTAAATATTTAAATCAATAATAAAAATAGAAAGGAAAAAATTACCCTTTGAAATATTTTCATTTGGATAAGTTAAATCAATCAATTATAGAGATTTACTTTCTTTTTTATTGAAAATCAGCTTTAGTCGATTAAAAAAACATTTTGAATAAAGTTGAATCAGTTATAGAGATTTACTTGTTCCTTGAAATCCGCTTTGATCTGTTAAACAAAATCATGGACGTTAACTTCGGTCAATTCCTACAACGAAAATCAGTAGTGTCCATGCCATTTAAACCCGAGTCAGAATGTTCTTGGTTTTTAATCCCATAGCTGCATTAAACAATATAGCGACATGGGGTTGTTGCAGTAAATACCACTTAACACTGGACTACATTAAGCCATACATTAGTAAAGAACTGTCTCTGTCTACCACATAGCAACCCTAACTATGAGAGACAAATTGAATCCATCTGATAAGACTTTTACTTATATCAATCCAAATAGAAGTACCACTCTAGTGGTCACGATATAAGAACGTACACTTACTTTCTTTATATCAGTAAAAAAGGAAAAGTAAAGAAAATGCTTTACCTCCTCAACACGCTAATATCTCTTTGGCAGATAAGATTTCACGTCCTAATGATTTACTCAGATACGAAGATTATATTTAAATGCTATGATGTTAGTCAATGTATATTGTAGAAGAGAGCATGTAATGTAAAGAATGTATAAAAGGCCGTGGGCATGTATTTGTAGCCTTGTGTCTCCTGAGTAGTAACAACACTTGCATTCCTGTGCATCTCTACAGTTTGTTTTAGTCCTAAGAGAGAGTACTGTTATAGAAAATAAAAATGAAAAAAGTAGTGCAATATTGTTATGAAGATTTAATTGTATAATTTCTGAGGTATATTTATTTATGTTTCATGAATAGTGATTCACAAAAATTTATTTCTAATTAGGATGAGTAGAATATTTAACATTCATTGCATAAAGCTGATATTCATAGATGTGAAGCATAAGATCTTTTTAATATGGATAAATAGGAGATAATTATGATATTGCTATCAGAATTCAACTGTATATATTTCTAATCAAATTTATTGATCATATTTTATGAATTATAATTAAAAATATGGATTCTTTAATATCCACAAGATAAATAGAAATCATTTTGTTTTATGGTTTCTATCAAATTGAATTCATTCAGGCGGCTTGGTACACAGATTTATTTATACATCATTATGATAGCCTGGCCCGCAGTTTGATACATAAGGCCGCACTTATTCTCTGTCCGCACATTACTTTTCGCTTTTACTTTCAATTTATTTCGATTATGCGCGTTTCTTTCTCAATTGCTTTCAAATCATTTTTTATCCCAAGGATTAGATTTATATTTATATATAAAGCAAAAGTGAATTCAAAGCCAGTCATGTCTTTCATGAAATTTATGGTATAAAGCGAGTGAAACAACGTTGAACTTACCCATATTTACAAAGAATCTCTGTAAATCGTAGCAAAGTAATACTCTAGTAAAGCAAAGGCATATTGGGTGCCAAATGTACAGTCAATTTCACGTTGTACCATATTAGATCGACGTTCACAAGCGAGCCCATCTTGCTAAGCTAATTCTAAGCCCATCTTTCTAAGCTAATTCTAAGATTCTAACCTGCTTTTTTGTGTAAGGGTTTGCTGTAGACAACATCGTTATCTCCAAGCCAAGCCACTCAAAGGTATAGAAGCCAAACGTGTATATATTCAGTACGCCTTATGTTAGTTTTATTGCAAAACGAAGTTGCAGTTCTCATGGCATTACCCATTGTTGCTTTGCCCTTGCTAATTTCCATGCCGATATTAGTAATTGGTGCTGTCCCTGAAGGAGTGCCACTCCATTCTCATCATAGTAGGAAACATAAAGCGCTTGTTATTTCCTTGGTAGTTGTCGCCTTTTTGGTCTGTTTACTGATATGCTTCCTGTGTTTGCGGTATTATAAGAGGAAGAGACAGAGGAAGCGGCTGGATATGCTGTTTTCCCAGATGTCTGCTCAGCAAAACAGGACCATAACAATAAAATTCCCTGTAAATGCCACTAAGTATTCAAAGGTTTCTTTGGAGCGAGCGACCAACACATTCAATGTTGATAACATTATTGGAAGCGGCAAAATCAGCACCGTTTACAAGGGTGTTGAAATGTTTTTCGGTTCGCAAGGCGAAGAATCGATCGCTGTCAAGGTATTGAATATAGAGAATTCAGTGAAGTTGGAACAGTTTTTAAACAGTGATCTCAATGTATTAAGCCGCATTCGTCATCGCAATCTGGTAGAAGTAAAGGGAAGTTCTCAGCGAGGCGAGCAGTTTGTGGCGTTGGTGACCAAGTTTGTGCCCAACGGAAATCTGGATACGGCCATTCATGGTGTCCAGGAGCCCTTGGACCTGACAAAGCGTCTGAATATAATCATAACGACAGTGCAGACATTAGTTTATCTGCACAATATATGTGACTCTCCTATCGTCCATTGCCATTTAAGGCCCACCAATATTCTTCTGGACGAGGGCTTCGAAGTCCGTGTGAGTGATTATGGGACTGCTGTCATACTATGGAGTCATCTCAAGCGAGAGAGCAGGGCAGTTCCTGAGGGAACGATTGGTTACATAGCACCAGGTAAAGTTACAGACCTGTCAACAAAGTCCCGTACAATATATTTATTACTAATTAGGTTAGGCTGCTAAGTTCCATCTAAAATGTATTTTTAATTAAAATTTGAAAAAGGGAAAACACAACAGATTTTTGTGAAAATTTCAGCTGTGTTCTTCATGATCTGCACATTTTGTGATAAAAAATAATAAAAAATTTACAAAAAAATCACTGTATTTTTGCAAATCTGGAAAAAAAATTCCGAAATTATAGCTTTCTGACAAAGTTTTATAATCATAATTAGTATTGTTTTATAGGATATACTATTGTTGGGTATGTGAAGCTAGTCCAATCGTCCTGATATTTCGCCTTCTCTCATCTTCTTATTTGTTAGCTGTATATATTTTAATATATACAAATTGTTATGTACAAGCTATGGACAGATTATATGGTTAAACATGAATAAAGATGTTCTCTGTTTTGATAGTGGATGTAGCCAAATTTCATGAACCGATATATTTTGTCTTTGTATTTCTATTGCTGTCTTAAATATACTTATTAATTTTATGTGTTTGTTTGTTTATAACTTACAAGTAAGCTATTCATCGTGTATTTGCAGAGATTGCTGTTGTTGATGAACAGCAGGTGAGTTCGAAAGTCGATGTCTACAGCTTTGGTGTAATCCTCATGGAGATGATGACCCGCAGAAGACCAACTATAGGTTTGGTTTCTGAGAGCGGTGAAAAAGTGAACTTGCGCCAATGGGTAGAAATGGGTATCAATGGTGACAGTGTAATTGCTCTTGTTGATCCAGTACTTGTGGAGAACATGACCGAAAAGCAAAGAGAGAAGATAATTAATTTGTTGAAGCTGTCTATAGTGTGCACAAAGGAAATGCCAGAGGAACGTCCAAACATGAACCAAGTTTTGTCTTGGTTAGTAAATATTAGACAGGACCGAATGGACAGTAACTTTGGCTTTGAAACTTAGTAACGGTTCTATCAAGTTATGGTTAGCATATTTCATACAGCATACACGTAGTTAGATTATAGGAGTTGTGAACAGTGTATAGGTAAATGTTGTCTGTGTATCATTTTTTGGTTATTATGATAACTGAGTCCTTTGGGCTGTGTCGAATCTGCTTTTCTTATAAAGCAGTGTTCTATGAGATTTTGTGTGACTTGTAGTTCGTCTTAAAATTTGGACAAGCTTTCTACATCGTTGGGCTGCACAAGGGTAAAGATGACCAAATAGGATGTTAATTGATATGCATGCTGATGGCAAGCATATTAAAGGGCTTCTTGAGATGTAAAAGTTTGTACTTATATTATCGGTGTTTTTATTAATTATTCCATGTTATGATTATTTCTTCGAACTTGCAAAGAAATTAGTTTGATACCATTGATGCTATTTATATGATAATTATATTTAAGTTATAAAATATTTGTTTGTTCACTTTTAAGAAGGTGAAAATTAAAGTAAAGTCATATAAAGATATTATTGTGTGGTGGTAGGAATCTAATATTTCTAATCTTACTGATTTTATTGTGTGGGTTGGAATTTTCTTGCACCTATCTTTCATTGAGATTATTGGTGGGGATTTAATTTTTAAATTTGTATTTGTGTTTGGAGAATTCCTTTTTATTCTGTTTACCAACATGTTTTAAAGCTTTTATATTGTGCTTGTTTCTAATTACACAAATTGGAGATAAGATATAGATCTTGATTTGTTAAAAACCATTTCATTGTGTGCAATGTTAGGTTGTTCAATTTATAAGTCTTTGTATGTGTGCATGGTAAATATATTTATTTCATCTATAATCTTATTTGAAATATTAATTTTTTAACTTGTTACTATGGAAATCAAAGAATTAAAATAAAGAATATATATATATAAGACTTATGGGAGTTAACAGTATATGACAAACATGCAAAGGTAAATAGAGACAAAAAATGTATAATTAAATATTGAATGCATAAATAAATTTTTTTAAGAAAACCATATTTAA
This sequence comes from Chamaecyparis obtusa, assembly GCA_027943335.1. Lineage (NCBI taxonomy): Eukaryota > Viridiplantae > Streptophyta > Pinopsida > Cupressales > Cupressaceae > Chamaecyparis > Chamaecyparis obtusa. The sequence continues at coordinate 60,111 of BSBK01006038.1, read as the reverse complement.
AATTAAGTTTATGTTATAAATCTTAAAATAGAAAAGAAAATAACTAGCACATAAAAAATAAGGAGCATTAATGATCACATTCTAAGATAAAATAATTTGACAATTAAGTTAGCAATTGTAGTAACAAAAATTGTATCCAATATCAATTTTACACTTACACATTGTGTACGTGGCAATTATGACAAACCATATGACCATAATTCAATGGTGTTGACCTTATAGGTGGCACTGATGAAGAAGTAGTAGTTTATTATTTGAATATAAGGAGAATAATGTTGGATGAAAGTGCAACATGTAGACATTTACATGACGCACTAATGTCCCAATGCATTTTAAGATTTATATCAGAATGTTCTTCTACACAAATCTCTAGATTAAAATCTCTTACACAAATTCTATCATTAGAATCTTCATCATAGGTTCACCCTTTCGTTAATATAATTATATTCTTTATTGCCCATTGTAGGCCCAATAGTTCAATCATTCACATGACTCCGGGTAGTCCTTTCCCAAAGAATGGTATCCTATACTTGTAATGTAAGGTCCCAAAATATAGAATGGTAGGCTATACTTATAATAATTGATGAAAGAAGAAAACATCATGATCAACTAACTTCTTACTACATTCCTTAAGAGCCTAAAATAATAGCGACATTCTAAAGTGCATATGATCTTCTGAAGAATGATCTGGGTGGATCTTTCCACTAAAAAATTAAGTGTTCCCAATGCTTAAAACAAATACCAGAGCGAACCCAACTTAATTCAAATCATGAAAAATGGAGGTCACTTGCTCAAAATATGGATAGTCATTGGGTTGACGTACTAAAATCAATAGGTACTCTTAGCATGAGCATTATTTTTGGCCCAAATATTGATTGTGGAATTCAATTCCACAACCTCTCAATTTTAATTATCTATGCTAATAATTGCACCATATATCCAAGATGAAATATATATGTTAAAAATGGGTAGGCAATAGTTTGAACCATCATCCCCAACATCCCATGCCATGCTCTCTACTATTGAGCCACCCATAATTTCTATGGGTTAAAAGGGAAAAATAATTTTTGAATGGTTATCCCCACATATTAAACAAAAATTTAAATAAATTTAAATTCCTAAAATACCTAACCCAATAAACATACAATTTAAAATTGACCCAAATACATATTTTAACACTTATGATTATAATCCATATTAAAATTAAGGGGTGAGGATTTATTTTAAAATATTGTTAATATATTTGAGGATTAAATTAAGGGGGGTTAGTATTATTATGAGAAGATTATATATTATAGGGGGATATGGTTGATTTTCTAAATCATATGGTTTTATACCATAATTGGTGATTTATATGTATAAAAATAAGGCAAAATAAAGAGACAAGTCAATGGTGTTTTGTGAGAGAATTGTACAAAACTTGAGTGTCCTTTCGAGTCTTTTTAAGACCAATGTGTTGCTAAGGGGAGAACTTGAACTTAGTGTAATACGATTTTGTCTAGGTTTAATCTATTGTATCCACTATTGGGAACATAATTGAGGATCAATCTCTCCACTTGGAGGACCCAAAGATGTAGCCTTTTCAGGTGAACTACACAATAAACTTGTGTTTTTGTCTACTTTCTATTTCTCTCTTCTTTTTATTACATTGCTTATATTATGTTATTTAAACTATGCATTTAAATTATTCTTTAATTCCTTCATATTAATTATTTTTTTGTTAACCATGAGTGTGTTACAGTATTAGATCCTCAAATTAATCAAATCACATGGTATTAAAGTTTTTTATGTGGTTAGTATACTGCAAAGGTGATTCGTGAATGATAACTAGATCATAGAGCCAAAAAGGTGAAGGAATACTTGGGGAATACAAGAAAGACAAGAATAGATGGAAGAAAAATGAGGTGGCTCATTCAAGAAAGAAGGCCATAAGGAATAGAATGACAAAGAAAAGATAATATAAGGTGGTGAGTCACCACCAAAAAATTATCCTTCCCCTTCTCCTCTCTAGTCCCCTTCTTCTCTTTTTTCTTCTATAAGTCCTTTTAAGAGCACATCTAATCCTGTAATCAAACTTTATGTGAAATTTGAGCTACCTAAATATCACGGGGAACTAATTTCTTAAAAACTTGATGATTGGGTACAACAAACTTAGAGGCTTATTGTTGGATGCAAGGCCTAATAGAAGATGCCTCTAGGAGCTTGCCTATCATAGTAAAGTTTGGATGACCTAGATAAAGTTTGTTATCATTCTAAAAGAGTAGTTCTATTCTCTAGGTCACATGCAAAAATTAACTATGAATTGGAAAATGTTTAGGCAAGCAAAAGGCCAAGCAGTTCAAGTTTATACCCACAAATTGAAGAAAAGGTAAATAGTATTGAATGTACCTTTGTATACCCAAGATAGCCAAATAAAATATGTAGGTGGTTTAAAATCCTACCTTTGACACACTATGTCTATGTTGAATCCTATTAATTTGGATAGGGTATGTATATAAGCTACTCATATTGATTCTAGGGGTAAGAATACTTTTATAACTTTGCTAAGAAAGTATCTAAACTAAGGGGAAACCAAAGAATAATCATAATGGGAAGAAGATAAATATAGTTAAGAAAGAGGGTGCAAATCCTATGTGATCTCATTTTAAAGAAGAAGGGCACAAAGATGCCAAGTCTTACAAGTTTCATCTAAAGATTAGGCGGAAGCAATATGGAGGTAACAAAGGTCTAAAGAAGATTGTTGCAGTGATCCAACATGATACTATATCTTATTTTAGAGATAAAATGAAAATATTTTCTACCAATATGTAAGGTACAATAAAAAGTAAAACTCTCTCATCAGATGCATTTGTTTCTAATGTAATAACAAGTGAAGGAAATTCTCCTCCTAATGCAACTAATAAACATAGTAATGAACTATTTCATGGTTTGTGTGGTAACTAAACACACTAAGAATAATATTCTATTTGATTTTAGATCACATGTCAGTCTACTTTTTGAAGAGGTTAATAAATTTAATCTAACTACTACTCCTCATCCTAAGCCTTGTATTCTTAGATGGGTATGTAATGATGGACAGTTGTAGGTGAAATAATAATGGAAACTACATTTTTCTATAACTTTTGATTTTATTGATCGAGTAAAAGTAGATGTTGTACCTCTTGATATTTCTAGGCTTGTGTTAAGAAGCCCATTTTTTTTTGATATAAATACAATATTTTATAAGACACAATACGTACCATTTTAAAAATATTATAAGGAGTATATAGTTAAGTTACATAAGGTCAAAAATCATCTTTCTTTAGTCAATGTTGAATAGATGAAAATATTATTAATGTAAGTAAATAGTTTTTACTTGTGCTTGTAAAATTTACGGATGTTGATAATTTTGAGGCAATTAAGGGGTGCGAACTAGAACATAAGTCTAAGTTAGTTAAAGGAGTATCTACATATGATGACCTCTTTCAAGAACTGAAGGGGTTTCACACCAAGAGAAAGATTGAGCATAAGATTCACTTGCAAAAGGATCTATCTCTATCTAAAACCAAGATGTGTCACTTGTCTATTTTTTAGAATGAGGAGATCAAGAAACGAGTGCAGGAGTTGGTTGAAAAAAGAGTAATTTCACCAAGCACATCTCCATGTAGCTCACCATTTGTCCTAGTGATGAAGGAATAGTCCTGGAGGATGTGTATTGACTACCACACATTGAACAAAATCACAAAAAAGAATAGGTATCCACTTCCTCCTATTGATGAGTTACTTGATCAACTAAAACATAAAATTTTTAAATACTAAGATGGATTTTCAAAGTGGTTATCATAAAATTAAGATTGTAGAAGTGACATTTGGAGGACTGTATTTAAGACTAAGAAAGGTTTATATGAATGATTGGTTATGCCTTTCGGGATGAGTATTGTACCAACCACTTTCAAGCATGTAATGAATCAATGTATTTCTTCCATTCATTGACAAATTTACAAAAGTCAACCTAGATAATATATTTGTGTTTAGTATGCCTTGGGATTATCATGTAAGTCATATATATATATATATATATATATATATATATATATATATATATATTGATGTTTTAAATAAAGGGATACATTTTGTAAATATGTCTAACATGAATTCGTAGAAACATGTCTAGTGCACCTAGGCTATGTTGTAGGGAATTCTCAATTAAAAGTTGACCCTACAAAGGTCAAGATAATTAATGGCTTAAGACAAGGAAAATAACTTAAGTTAGAAGTTTCTTGGGTGTTGTCGAGTACTAGAGGAAGTTTATTTCTAAGTTCTCCTACATAAAATTATCATTACATCTATTACCTAGTACAAAGATGATTATTTAGTGCAAATAACCTCAATAGAATGAGTTGAACACTTTGAAGGACAATTTGAGCACCACACGTATCTTTCTTTGTCATATTTTTAAAAATCAATTGATATCAAAATATATGCAAGTGTTTTTTCTATGGGATCCATTGTCATGCAAGGAGGTAAGCCTATTTTTTATTTCTCTTGAACTTCCATAGATGTAGTAGGTAACTATTCAAATTATCATAAAAAATTTATGCACAAGTTCAGAGTATTAAAAAAAGACACACTATTTAATAGAAAAGAAACTATCATCCACACTGGTCACCAACCATTGCAATATTTGTAGTCACATTCAAAGTTACAAAAAGTAGGAACTTTAGGTGGATGGGATTCTTTGAATATGTTTATTTAGTCATTAAGTACGAGAAAGGTGCCCATAATAAGGTAGAAGATATGCTTTCAATACCTCTTATTATGAATTCTTTTCTCATCCTTCAAGGTACCTCTATGGTACATGAAATATTTCAAGAATAATATTCCATAGCTAAAAAATTTAAGGATCTTTATGCAATTGTAAATTCATGCAAACAAGTAGAAGACAAGAACTACTATGTGCAAGATAAGATATTGTATCATTGAAGGAAGTTATGTATTCCTAAAATAGAAAAAGCACAAGTAGTTAGGGAATCTCATACATCATCAATTTCTCAACATTTTTGTGCTAGCAAGACAATGATTCAGTTGTAGAAGTTTAGTTATGGGCCTCACATGTACAAAATTGTATCTAAATATATCAAAGGATGTATAATGTGTGCATCTAGTAATCCTACTAATAGGAGGTTGGGTTTGTACATACCTCTTCTTGTTTTATCCCAATCATGTGAAAGAGTTTCAATGGAATTTGTTGAAGGACTAATCATGTCTAAAAAGGAAAATTATTATCTATTTCAAGTGGTTAAAAAATTCAAGAAAATGTATATTCTAATACTTTGTAGCAAATACATCAGATTTGGACTTATATATCATTTGTACTTCTGATTTTTATTGGTCCATTTTGGGGTCCCTTCCTCCATTATATCAGATCAAGATTATGAAATCCTAGGATAATTTTGGTCCACATTGTGGGATCTCATAGAAATAAAGCTAAAGAAAAGTATAACTTTCTATCCTCACATTGATGAACAAAAAAAGGTGGTAAACTAAATAGTTGTATGCTTTCTTAGAGGCTACTGCAAAAAATATCCCAAGAAATGGGATGAGATTCTACATTATGTGCAACATACTTACAACCATGTAGTACATTCTTCTATGAAAATTTCTCCATTCGAGACATGGTTTAGATATATTCCAATAATACCTATATTTTTTTTTTTTTGTTAGAGATGATGTCGAAGATGGATGACATGATGGAGAAAGGTTTTAAGTTAATTTAAAAGGTCTGATAAATTCATCATGATGTAGAAGCTCAGTTAGAGAAGAGCCAAGCTAAATACATAACTTGACATGATATGCAATACATAGATCATCATTTTCAGGGTGGTAACTGCATTTGGTTACATATCAGCAAGGAAAGGATGTAGCATGAAGGGAAAAAGATTAAGCCTATCGGATATGGTCTTTTTGAGATCTTGGAATAGATTGATACTAATAAATTTCATCTTAATCTTTCTTGATACATGTACATCTACTTAGTTATAAATATATAAAATATGAAGTTTTACAACCCTCTGATAATTTTAGATGAAAAGGTTGATGTATAGGTCCCATCAGTTGATAACCCATTTTCCTAAGTATATATCAGAGCTACCAGAGGATGTCATTAGTTATAGAAATTTCAGGATCTCTTGAAGAGGAGCTATAGAGTATCTCAGAGTGGGATTGAAGGGAACGAATCCAAGAAAGGAAATATTGATAGATATTAGTGTAATATGTTCAAATGTAATATAATAAAGATGATGATGTGATGTAAAATGATGAATTCATAATGTATGTATGGAATGTGAAAAATATTGTAGATATATTTGATCTCCTAATCCAAAACAAGGAGATCCCAATTGGTTAATCAAAAGGAAATGATCAACGCAAAGAGAAAACTAGTTATGAAAAAAGAGGGAAAGGGGATGTAATTCTTTAATTGAAATGAATTGAATTGAAGAACAAATAATAACCTCAAAGTATGACAAATCTGGAAATTGTTGTTTTCTGGTGTTTGTATTGAGATTTTGGAATTCTGCAACCATATCTGGAACATAAACACAGAGACAGAGAGAACCCAACAATCTTTTCTTTTTTTATGTCAGGTCTACCTTGACCCAAATGAAGGTTGACCTTGACCCCAAACTGTCGACCTTGACATGCACAACTTTGACAAAAAATTTGTTCACGGATCCTGAAAGTTTGCTGAAAAGGGTATCCGAATCTGCTTTGATATTCGTTGTCTCACACCTACACCTGCAAGAAAACTAGTTTTGTTATTTGGATGAGTTGTTTGCCTTTGTCAAACTCCAATTTTGAATCAACCTTTAATATAAAATTCAAATTGTAGAGATAAACAGAGTAAATGGAATAATTCACCTTGCTTATGTTGGAAACCCTTGTGGAGGATTCAAATCCTTGAATCCACAAGTATGGATGCACCAAATGGATGTAGAATGTATAATGTAGGATGTGGGATGTCTCAAATCAATTTTATTTAGATCTTCAACACCAATCTTGAATGGATCTTGGATTTGGAAGAAGCTTGAATGGATGTGGATGGATAAATCTTCAACAAGAGGGCTCCATAGAGCTTTGAATCCTTCAATGGCTACCAATGGATCTCCTTGATGAATTGAAAGCTTGAATGATTCAACACTTGAAAGCTTGAATTCTTGAATTCTTGAGTGCTTGATTGATAATGGATTCTCAATGCTTGATCTTGATTCTTTCTTACTTTATTCTTGCTTGATAATTATTTTTCGATGGACAGAAATGAGAGGAGAAAGCCTCCTTATATACTAGTCTAGGGCACAAAATTCTAGAGAGGCCAACATAGGAGAATTAAATTCCAATTAAGCCTTTACCCCTAGGAGTGGACCTAAATTAAATATAATTTAAGAGTTTACCATTTCAAAACCTGAAATAACTGACCCAGAAGTGGGAAAATAAATCTTTCTGAAACCCGACATCCAGAAACTTTGGTATTTTAAAATTTGGAACTTCGGTCAAGGTCGAGGTTGACCTTGAGCTAGGTTAGGGTCAAGGTTGATCTTGACCTAAAATGTCAACCTTGACCTTGAGGTCAAGAAT
>BSBK01006038.1:0-47500 GCA_027943335.1 Chamaecyparis obtusa | reverse complement strand
TTGAAAAATAACTATAACTTTCAAATAATATAATATTTTTGAAATATGAAATATACATCACATTCTATGCTTCACCTAATACAGTAATAATAAATAATTATTTCAATTTGATGAATTTTAGACTAAGTTAAAGTGGTCAGACAAGAGAATTTTCATATTCAGAAAAATTTATAGCAGAAAAATCATAATTAATTATTCACTTGGAAAAAAATACAAAAAAATATGCATCACATTTGGACATGAGTCTACTAATTTTATCTAGAATCTTATAAAAAAATATTATCATTTGATTTTATTTAATGTGGTTAGACATACACCCACTTGTTATATTTCTAGTCCTGATTGATAAACTTATTTAAAAATAGCTATAACTTTCAAACTGTATACCATTTTTGAAATCCAAAACATGTGTCACATTCTATGCTTTTCCTAGTATAAGAAAAATAAAAAAAGTTTTCAATTTGATAAAGTTTAGACTAAGTTAACGTGGTTAGACATGAGAGTTTTTGTATTCTAGAAAATTTGTAGAAGAAAAATCATAATTAATTATTTATGTGGAAAAAATTACAAGAAAATATGTGTTACATCCGGACATGAGTCTACTACTTATATCTTAAATCTTGTAAAAAAACATTATCATTTGATTGTGTTTAAGGTGGTCAAACATACACCTACTTCTTATTTTTTTCTAAAATTTTCATACTACTACATTGAAATTTGGAATTTTCAACATATACAATAATTGATTTTCAAAAAAAGGCCTAGTATCTTAGAAACAAAATTCAATTTTCCACAGATTCTATTCTTACATGTTTTTGATATAATATTTATAACTTGTTCAAATTTTTATGTCAATTTGCCGGAACCCGATTTTCTAAATTTTCATTGCCACCTAAGGGCCTGATTTGGCATACCATGATCCTGCACATACCCTTACATTTCTTTAAAGAACAAATTAGCAATATTACTAGCATCATGTGTAGTCCTGGAAGGTATAAAATGCCCCATCTTACTAAATCTATCTACTACAACATAATTGTTGTCATGACCATGCTTAGTCTTAGGTAATCCCACAATGAAATCCATACTCACACACTCCCATGGTCAATTTGGCATTGTTACAGGTTGGTACAAACTTGCATTACTAGATCCTCCTTTTGTCTTCATGCACACTACACATTGCTCCACATACTTTGTGACATCCCTAACCAACTGGGGCCAATGGTAAAACCTTTTCACAAGATCTATGGTTTTGTTCACCCCAAAATGACCACTCAAACTACCATTATGCTTCTCTTGTATGAGGTTTTCCCTCATGGATCCCTTGGAAACACACAACTGATTTCCCCTAAACAAAAAACAACTTTGCAAGGTAAAATCATAAAACTTGCTATGAAAATGATTCTGAAAATCAGAGCATACCTTGTAGGCTTCACTAGAGTCTTCATCATCCTTATAGAGCTCTTTGAAACTCTCTATCCCAATGCTACTTAGCTACACTTCTTATACGGTTAGCAACCTCTTGCTTAGTGTATCTGTAACCTTATTCAACTACACCTTTTTATGCTTGATTGTGAAATTGAATGCTTGATGATACTCCATCCACTTTATATGTCTATTGCTCAACTTCTCTTGTGTGTTTATGTAGCTAAGGGCCTAGTTGTTAGTAAACACCACAAACTCCTTTGGCAGCAAGTAGTGCCTCCATTTTCTCAGAGATTGTACTAAAGCATACAACTCCAAATCATAAGAAGAGTATTTCTTCTTAGCTTCATTTAGTTTCTCACTTAAGAAGGCTACTAGTCTACCTTCTTGGCTGAACACACCCCCTACCGCTAACCCACTAGCATCACACTCCAAGGTGAACAATTTGTCAAAGCTAGGAAGCCTAAGGATAAGTTGTGTTTCTACTTGTTCCTTCAGCCTTTTGAATGCTTGATCTACTACAAAAGTCCATTTTAAATTGCTCTTGAGACTTCCTTTAATGGTATCCACCATTGGTTCACAAATACCACTAAACTGCCTTTAAACTTGCTGTAAAATTGACCTAACCCATGAAAGATCCTTACCTCTGTTGTTGTGGTTATTGTAGGCCAACTTAAGATAGCTTACACCTTACTTGGATCCATTTTTAGTGATCCACAGGATACTACAAACCCCAACTAAACAAGCTCTAATTTGAAGAACTCACACTTTCTAGATTGATGGATAGCCTCTCCTCCTGCAACCTTTTTAGTACCATCTCCACATGTTTCAAGTGATCTTCTATCATCTTACTAAATATGAGTATATCATCTAGATACACTACCACAAATATACCTGTGAAGTCCTTAAGCACTTCATTCATGAGCCTCATGAAGGTGCTAGGTGCATTTGAGAGGCCAAATGGCATAACTCTCCACACATATAGTCCATCAGTGGTCTTAAAGGTTGTCTTCTATTCATCTCCCTCCTTCATTCTAATCTGATGGTATCTAATTTTAAGGTCCAATTTGGTGAAGTACATTGCCCCTCTAGGATAGTCCATTAAATCTTCAATTCTAGGTATGAGGAACCTATACTAGATTGTAATCCTGTTTATGGATCTTGAGTCTATACAAAGCCTCCACTTTCCACCTTTTTTTGATGCCAACACAACTGGGACTGCACAAGGGCTTATGCTCTTCCTAATTAACCCTTGATCTAGTAGTTCTTGCACTTGTCTATCCACCTCCAAGTTTTGTTTTGGAGTGAGCTAGTATGTTGCCTTATTGGGCAATGATGCACCTAGTACAAAGTCTATTTGATGACTTATGACCCTCCTAGGAGGTAAGGTTGTTGGGGTACCATCACTAACTATGTCTTTGTACTTCTCTAACAACTCTTGGATTGTTGATGGCAATGGCCTTGTTTTGGTTTTCTCCTCCTCCTTGGGCTTGAGTAGAATAGCATACTCATCACTCTCCTTGTCCTTGAGAGCTTTAATGAACTCCTTCTTACCACTCATTAATATGCTTGGAGTCTTGGATTGAGATTCACCCTCTTCCAAGAAGGACTGAATCTTGAAAGTCTTGTTATCTTTCTTGAAGGACATGGAGTTCTCCTTACCATCATACACTACACTCATATCAAATTGCCAAGGCCTACCTAATAGCAAGTGGCATGCATCCATGGGAAACACATCAAAAGGTAGCTTGTTCTTATACCCTAAAATAGAAAACTCCACCCAAGTCTTCTCATTCACCAACACACTTTGTCCTTTATTTAGCCATGTCACCTTGTAAGGATTGACATGAGGGATCTTCTCCAATTTTAGCTTGTTTGCAGCCTCCTCTACTATGATATTGTCAGTGGAACCTAAATCTAGAATCACCTTGCACACCTTGCCAAGAATTTTACACCTCATCCTAAACAAGGCCCTTCTATGCTTGGGTTCATCCTTAACTAGCTGTCTGATCAAAACCCTCTTGTTTATCAAATTTTCTCCCATTTTTTATTCAATATGGTCAACCTTAGGTGTCTTGACACTTGTTGTGTCTTCATGGACATATGCAACCCTCTTTCTACTATTTGATGAGGAAGGCTTGTCAGGGCATGCATCTATAAACTGGGTGACCCAATTGGCCACAGTTGTAACATTTCATACTTGCAAAGTAGGAGTTGCTCCTACCTTTACTCCTTCCTCTATTAGGGCCTCCTTGTGTACCTCTACCACTAGAATGACCCCCTCTTGGAATGGTTTCACCTCCATGCTCAGTCACCTTGGATTCCCCTTGGTTTCTTTGATCACTACCCCTGCCTTGGTAACCACCTCGATGGCTCATTTGGTCTCTACCTCTGCCTCTACCCCTGTTATTAGAGTCTCCCTTCTTCTTGTTCCTCTCTTCAACTTTGAGAGCTAAATCATGACATTTTTGAGTAGTGGTTGGAGTCCACAAGCTTACCTCCTCCTGAATGTTCCATTTGAGACCACTTAGATATCTGGCCACCTTAGTGGGTTCTTCTTCTTGGATCTTGGACCTAAGGCATAGCTTTTGAAACTCCTCTTCATAACAGGCCACATCTAAGTCCTTTTGTTTTAATCCTTGTCTCTTTTTATGAAGTTAGACTTCATAGTCTTCTAGCAGGTAATTCTCCTTCATCTTATTCACCATGGCTTTCCAATTTTCTATAGGTAACTTACCCATTTTGATTCTTTCATCTTGTAGGTATTTCCACCATATCAAGGTTGCACCTCTCAATCTGGATTTGGAAACCTTAATCTTTTGGGCTTCTGTCACACCTTCACACTCAAAATGGTTTTCCATTCCCTCAATCCATTCCATAACTATTTCAATGTCCATTTTCCCACTAAACAATGACAATCCTTCAAAAGCCTTTGCATTCAATGCCTTGATTACTTTCAAGAATGGCTCCTCATTGGTCAAAGGATCTGGTTTAGGTATGATGTCATCTTCATCAATAGGCTTCTTACCCCTATCACTATTTTTAGCATCTTTATTCTATTCTAAGGACCTCTGATCCACTAACTCTTGGAGTTTGATCCTCATCTCATCCATAGCATCTTCAAGGAGTCTATTTCTCTCCTTTTTCTCTTCCACCTCTCTAGATAGCTCTGCATTTGTAACCATAGTGTTCTCCCCTATTGATTCACCAGTATATAGAGACATGCACTATCCTCCAAATCTTTAACTTGCTTTGATACCAATCTGGTGTAACACAAGTCTTGCTCAACTTGTCCTAGTCTCTTCTAGGATTACTCAAGGCTAACTTCCTAGCCTATAGGGAACTATCCTAGTACACTCACAAGGATTTTCAAACTCAATCATTTCCTATTAAACTCATAACACCAAAGTTTGAATCAATCTCTTTTCAACATATCAGTCCTTGGGTTCCTTCTAGCTCCACCATCCTCAAAATTGGGGATTTTGGTCTGCAAAAATCCTCAAATGGTGGGGAGGATAAATTCACTTAGGATATGGTCCAAACCCATTCTTAAACCCATTTCTTACAAGGACAACCCTATCACTGTCAATATATTCTTGATCAATGTCCCAAAAAGGGCTACAAGGCTAGTAGGCCTAATTGGCACCTTTAGGCTTCTAGTTCAAAACTTTTCCAAACAAATTCCACACCCAACTGTAGATTTGAGTACCCTTTTGAAAGGGCTTTTAGATTTTGTAGGTCTCCTTCCCCCAATCTGTCTGTATAAGGGATTCCTAGAAACAGGGCTACAATTAAGGGTTTGCTAGGTCACTGATTGAAGCAGTGAGGGTTTGATATTCCTCATGTCTAAATCTTCCTCTAAAGCTTCTCATTATTGGAGATACTTTCTAACTCATCTGGCCTCCCCTCCACAAGTTTTGATTGAAGAAATAAATGCTTTCAATCACTCCTATTAGCTCTTCAACACACCGTGACCCCTAGCCATGCACTCCTGGCTCGCCTAGGGCATCACAGATCCCAAAGAATAGTATAGATTGTACGGTGGGAGAGTGATCTAGCACTCCATTTTGCAAAAGCATGTTTGGACCAACCTGAGACAGGCTAGAGAATAAAAGAATTACAAACTAATACTAAAACCTATCAAAATGATTAATTATCTATCCTAGGAACCAAAATACATTATACCCTAGCACATACAATAGTTACAGTTGGTCCTTCAATCCATTTTAGAGCTCTGTCACACACAAATCCACTAGCTCATCACAAAGATTACACATCCACACTCATCCCAGGGCTTGGTTTCCATACTACACACTTCCCAATGCTCTCTTTTAGGGTTTTTGAACATTATATATCTCAACCTAAGTGTTTGGACCCTTGGGTTGGGCTGTTAGTCTTCTACAACCATTTCCTAGGTAATTAAGAAATGTTTTCATGAAAACTTTTAAAGTTGTCATGACAACTTTCAAAGTTGTCACAACAACTTTTGGTGGATTATCAAACAACTAGGTCACATCCTTGTGTTACTTACCCCTAAGTGATCTAGGGTCTTTAAGACCATTCTCATCCTCTAAAATCATAAAAGAGGCCATTTTACAACTTTTACAACATTATCCCATACTTGGAAACTTTGGCTAAGTTGGGAACTCTGATTCAAACTGACTCAAGAAGACTCACCTAGGACTTAGGGAAACCAAGAGAAAGCTAACAAATAACCAAAGCTCTTGAGAGACTAACTAGTCTCCTAAATACACTAGTGGCATTTCTAAGGCCACTACAAGCCAAAAATTAGCACTAGGGACACTAGGTACCAAGTAGCCTTACCTAGGTGCTCTACACTAGAAACACAATACAACAAGTAAACACACAAAAGGCTACCATGAAGAACAAGCTGATTAAGCACATCTCGTTCTCTCCCTATCTCAATTTATATCATTTAGGGAAGGTGGGAAACTTTCAAGAGGGACTATATCTAACACATTAGGAATAATAGCCAGTTCCAAACAAGGATCCTCTTGAGAATCACAATGTTTGATACTAGGTGTAATTATCAATTTTGTTGAAAGCATATTAAGTAAATAAATATCAATGTCAATAGTCTCATATTCATCATTATCATCATGAGGATTATCGAGAGTATCTTCTTCATCAAGATTAATCGAAATAGAATATAAGATACGAATATAATGATCATAATCATTCATCTTAGTATCATTATTAACATTAACTTCTTCTAACACATTATACATAGGCTGGTCAAAAGAAGGTAAAGAAATTTGAAGAATAGAGGTACGGGCCTTGGCTTGAGCCCAAAGCTTCTTACAAAATTCATTAGAAGATCAGTTACATTTTGTCTTGTTTGAAATATGTTAAGAACTAGGAGGATCAACCATGGATTCCTTCATAGGTTCTATAGGAGGATTAGAAGGATTCTTAGTAGGCTGAAAAGAAACACTAAGAGTTTGATTAATAGAACTATAAGTAATGGATAAAGGAGGTATGAAAGGCATAGGCAAAAGACCACGGTTAAGATCCATTTGAGGAATGCTTAACTCAAGAATCTTGCAATGTTTATAGGCTTGATATGAGCAAAAAAGGTTATCAGATCAGGAAGGACATGAGTTAGGTAATAAAGGCCAAAAGAAGTCAAGAGTAGCACAATCCCTAGGCCTAGAAGGTTGATATAAACTATAATTAACTATCTTCACTTCCTCATGATGAATGAATTTAATAAACTTATGGATAGGAGAAGCAACGACATGCATGACATTCAAGCATTACAAGTTTGGATCCACACATCAGATGTATCATAACAATCACGTTTTAAATTCTTCATAAAAAGGTTTTCTTTAGTGATGACATTAACTAAGGATGCGGGATCAACAAGACAACCATGCTTAGGTAACTTAGAAATCCTACCATAAATGTAGAGGGGACCATCAGGAGCTTTAATAGTCTCAAAATCATCAAAGGTAATCAAGAGTTCCCTAGGTATTTTATTGTTAGTTTGTTTTTTATGTTTAGGTTGAGGTTTTAGTTTAGGCTTAGGTTGAGGTGGAACTTGAAGTTGAGGTTGAGATTGAGGCTAGGGTAGAGATATAGATTGAGGCAAAACAACATGCTCTACATGGTTAACAATATGATGGAGATCATCCATCTTTGAATCATAAACAATATCTACCTAAGATGGTTGAATAATGTTATTAGTATCATGTGTAGGTTAAGGATTCATATAGATTTGGAGGTTTTGATTAGAAGGAGAGACAAATTTGTTCCCACTACCATCAAAATTATCAATAGATAAGGCATTAGAATCAATTAAGTCTTAAACCTTATGTTTTAGAGAATAACTCTTCTTAGTATCATGGCCATTCTGACAATGTTATTGACAAAAGGCTTTGGAATCAAAGGATTTGGATGCCATCATAGAAAGTAAAAGAGGTCAATAGGAGGTAAAGTAATCATATTAGAAGTCAAAAATTTAGTCATAATAGAATGTAAAGATTCAGAAAGAGGATTAAATGTATGATTCAGAAGAAAAATAGTGGATACAGAAGTGGCATTGTTGGGTGCAGCAACAACTTGATCAGCAACTACATTTTCTTGCTTATTTATCTTGACATAGTTCTTAGGTTTTTGAAACTTGTTGGGATTAGGAGCAACATCACTCTTATCAACTGGAACAAGAGCCATTGGAATGTTACTCTCAAATTGACTCACTTGTAATTGATAATGATGAAGCACTACACAAAGTTGTTGAAAAGAGGTAAATTTAGTAAGAAGAATCTTATCTCTAATATCCTTTTGTAAATTTGAAAAAAAATGTTGAATATCAATATCAGGAACAAGATAAGAAATTTGAGCATACAAATACTTAAATCTACCAATAAATTCAATCAATTTTTCTTCAGTATTTTGTTTACAATGCATCAAATCAGTTAAGGACACTTACGGACCAATGTTATTTTGGAACTATTGGATAAAGGCATTAGCAAGTTTTGGAAAAGAATCAATAGAATAAGTAGGCAAGGAACAATACCATTGAAAGGCCTTATCATGAAAAGTTCTAGCAAACAATTTGTCTAAAATCTTGTGGTCATGAGCATAGTCACTACAAAGGATTTGAAATATTTTAACATGAGTGACATGATCTCCCTTACCATTGTAATTCTCAAGATGAGGCATATCGGCTTGTTGAGGAATAAGAGCACAAATAATGTCTAGGGATAAAGGACTACCCATGTCACATGTAGGAATACTAAACTTGATTGAGTTAAGAATGCAAGTTTTTGTTGTAAAGAGGATACAGTTTGATCCAAACTAATGATTGTGGAATAATTAGAAGCAATAGGAGGCATAGAAACATTAGAAACACTAGGAAAATTGTTGGAAGTTGTCGGAATGGAAGACACAATTGGTGGAATACTTGGAACCATAGTTGGAAGAGGGTTGGAATAAGTAAAAGGAACACTATGATAAGAAGGTTGTGAAGTAGGTAAAGACACCGGTGGGACAATCATAGGAAGAGATGGAATATATGTCATCACCAAAGGAGGATTATAAGTAGAAATTATAGGTAAAGAAATGGAAGAAGGTTCCGCACTAGTGACAGAAGGAGTGAGACCTAAATATTGAGCTTCTTGAGCTAAACATTTGACATTTGAATGCACAAGATGAGTAATATCATGCAAGAGATTAACACCTTGATCACTATCCTGAAGATCTTTCTTAAGAGCCTCTATAGCTTGAATAAAATCTTGATTATAGTTTTCTTGAATAAGCCAATTTCCCATTTTATCATGTTCAGTTGAATATTTTTGGACTTGTTTGGGAGGAACTCTTAAAGCATCATCCTCATCATCAGAGAAGTCAAAAGAGTTATGCTCTGTAGTAGGATTGGAATCATGAGTGATTAAATTGTCATTCAGGATCCTAAGGAAAAGGAGAAGATGATTCGAACACAAAGAAACCCATAAGTCTACGACTTCTTCTAACTGGAGTATTATAAGTAGAACAAGAGGTAGTAAAGATCATATACCAATGAAATGCAAATAAACTAAACTAGGAAGACACGAGGCATGTAAATACAAACACATACAATAAAATTAATCTAATATAAATGCAAGATCTAACTTAAAATGTAAATCTAACACCACAAAAGAAAGAGGTGTTGTACGCAGGCTCACCAAAATGTAATATGGCCAAATTTAATATAATAAAGATGATGATGTGATGTAAAATGATGAATTAATAATGTATGTGTGGAATGTGGAAAATGTTATAGATACTGTGTGTGTGAGTTATACACCTTCATGAAATTACAAGATTAACTAAGAACAACAAGAATTAGAGTAAGAACTAATCTAATCAATGCACAATTAATCTATCAAAATCTCATGGATCTCTAAAATAAGGTGGTAAATGAGGCTCTTAGCTATGATCCTCACTAGTGACACTCTAAAGATGAGAATTAAGCTATATGATATGCAAATTAAGATCTATTCTATCAAATTCTAGCTCTATTTTGATGAACAATCTACTATGATCAAAGCAATTAAGCTATTAAAATTGACAAGTGAGTGGTGTGGATGCAAATTGCAAGAGCTTTGCTACAATTCAAAGATATGGAGTGGATGATTAATGGCTCAAAATGCTTTCTACTTATAGGATTTTCCCAAGGGTAGGGGGTAGAGTGAGATAACCATGGTTATGCTTGGGTAAGGTCAATTGGCTTTGCTTTGTCCATAAATGGGGGGACAAGGAGGGGACAATCATTTAAATGGTTTCAAAAGGCTAGACCATTTCAACAAAAGTGAGTGATTTGTGTCCATTTTGTCTCCAATTTGCTTTGTTGAGGGAAATTAGTATTTATTAATTAATTAAAGTAATTAAATTTAGCCATGAAGGGTAAGATGTTCATTTTGATTTTTCATTCCAACAACTATGTCATTAATTGAATTTAATCAATTTCGTAGTATTTTTCCCCTTTTCAAGCTTTATTTAATCATTTAATCAGTTAATTGAATTTTCCTTTGATTTGAATTGTCTTTGTTCCATTTATTGATTTTTCATGCTATTTTGATGATTTGATTACACCTTTTTATTGATTTAAGCCTTTTGCCAATTTTCCATGTCTACAAATGCCCCTCTTTGAGTCGATGTACGAAGAACACCGATTCGAAGATTCCCTTAGTATGATGATCTGATTCTGTTCCTGGTTCTGATATGCCTCTGATTGTTCTGATTGATGTACTTCCTGATGATGATGATGTGCCTCTGATGATGGTGATGTGCCTCTGATGATGGTGCTAATATGATTCCGATGCCTCTAATATGATATGGGTCCTAGTTTGATGATAGGTCCTGGGTTCACTGATAAAGGTCCTGGGTTCACTGATTGTTGATATGTTGCTAGGTTTGATATGATAGAAAATTTGATGTTGATTTGATTAAGAAAAATTTGTCGGTACTATTTCATATTTGATTTTGTTCCTCATTTTTACCACTGATGACGCCCCTCAGAAATGAAAACATATAGTGTAATTGATTTGATTTGATAATTGAAAGTGATATGTTTTTATTTCTGATACTGTTTCGAATAATTAGGCAAGTTTGATTTATGCCCCGGCTGTTGAAGATATCGTTTAATAGGTCCAAAGTGTGTTTTTAGGTGTTTATTAGGGCCAACATGACCTTAAATAGGGTAAAACCCTTCATTTTATATTCTTTTATCTTTTATATTCTTTTTTTTTACCAAGGTGCCTATTTGCTAAGTTTTCATCAAGGCACTTTTTTCTTTTTCAATTTTTTTTCTTTTTTCTCTTTTTCATTTTTTTTTTGTATTTTTCTCTTTTTTCTTCCTTTTTAAATATTTTAATCTTTTTGTTATCATCAAGGTGCCTATTTGCTAGGTTTTCACCAAGACAACCATTTTTTCAGGATCCATATTTGAATGTTTTTGGATTTTTTTAAATTTCTTTAGGAACTCTTTTTGTTATTTTTGGACTTTTATGCTTTTTTTATTTTTTTTCTTTTTCTCAGGATCATTTTTCATTTTTTTTTTCTTAGGATCACTTATGACTATACAAAATAAATAAGACACTCTCTCATCTGATATTTTGATACTCTTTCCACTTATACCCTTTCATTTGCTTTAGGTGTAGAACCTTTTTAGGTGTATGATGTTGATGGGTTCTTGTAGTTGTTCTCCATCACAATCAACTAGCTTGCATGTACCCATTCCAAAAGAAGAAGTAATGAAAAAAGGTACTAACCAATTTGCTTCCCATTTTCCTTTCTTCTCTCTTTCTGCCCGATTTTTAGGATTTTCTCTCAATACATAATCATGTATTTGAAATTCTCTTGGTTTGATGTGTTTATTATAGTTTCTTGACATTCTATTTTGGTACACTTTGAGATGATTAAATGATTTTTGTTGTCTCTCATCAAGTAACTCTAACTCCTAAAGTCTAGCAAACCTATAATCCTCCTTAGTAAGCCATGTAATGCAACTCATAAAGATCGAATCTCTACTTCTAGTGGTAGCACTAGTTCAGCTCCATATACTAAGGAAATGGTGTAGCTCCTGTTGGTGTTCTCACACTAGTTCTATATGCCCATAGAGTAGGACCTTAAATAGGGTAAAACCCTTCATTTTACTATTCATTTTCACCTTTCCTTTTTGAGATTTTAGCTTTAGTTTTAGCACTTTTTACATGATGGTGGTCCCACATCGCGAGCATCGGTTTGAGAGAGCACGCCGGTTCGGGCGGAGAGTGACCTACGGTCCTTCGGTATGTCGTTCAAACTTTCCTCATTTTTCATGTCCGCATTTATTACTTCATTTATTGCATTTTCAATTTTTGATTCTGCGGTTGTTAAAAGAAATGTCACGTCTGTACTTTTGATTTATGCCTTGAGAAATTAAATGTCACTTTGGATAAATGAATTGTCGCTTTTTGTTTATCATTTTACGCTTGTAGAAAATCTTTTATCCTGTGCTGATAATTAGGTATCGCGTAGGGTTTTAAGATTTTAATTGTTTGTCGCTTAAAAACCCTAGGTAATAAGATGTCACCTCGGATAAATTTCTTATCACGTAGGCAAATTGAGTCACGCGTATGATTAAAATCACATGTATGACTAATTAAATGTCACCTCTGCTAAAATAAATCATGCCTGAATGAAAAGTCACGTAAGTCAATTTTTTAAGCTGCTTAGGACTTGGTTGTTATGTCTGATTGCTCGATTGCGTCAACCTGATTGATGTTGATCACTTCAATCAGTCTGATCGAATGTATAGTTAAGGTTTTCCACTTATTTGATTTCAACAATGAATTAGGACATCAGTAACTATGATATCGAAAGATAGGGTAAATCAATCTTAGTCACGAATGATAGGTCATGGGTTTGATCATCGGTCCATTTTATTCCCAATGCTTAGAGACATAAAACTAGGATCATCCTTCCTCAATGCTTAGAGTTAGGATTGGTAGGTCTGATAGGTATATTTGAATTAATGACTTTGATTGATTATTTGATTTCCTGACATTAGGCTACTCATGTGATTTCATTGTTTTGATGAAACAAAGGATGTCGCTGTCCTATACCTCTGGACCGTGCCACATTGGGTGATGGAGCTTAGGGATCAGCTAATTGACGCTGAGAGGTGATTGATTAGGCGATGTGGTTTGCTATTTGTATTGGATCTTCCTCGGTTCCAGATGAACCGAGGTTTGATTACTACCGTGGTAGAGCAGTGACACTCTGAGACGAACACCTTCTAGCTACCACAAGGAGAGATGACCATCACTCCCGAGGATGTGTATAGGTTGTTACAGATCCTGACACATGGGGAGGTGGTATATTATGATGCAGTGTATGATGGGACGTATTGTCACTGAGTATTCGGGGACTATACTATTGGTGATGAGTGCATCATATGGCCGTAGTTTGCTTCATTTCCTATATTACCAGCGATGCTAAGTGCTGTTATTGGTGGCATGTTACTTCCTGATCATTGGGGTTGTGGTTTTCCAGTGGGTTGGGGTAGGATTATCAAGGACTTGCTTCATCAGCCTCGACAATTTGATTGGGGATCTTATGTTCTGGCACAGCTGTACCACGATCTTCATGAGGTGGTCTATAGGAGATCAACTACTTTATCTGCTGGTATTCACATCTTACAGCTCTGGATATGGGATAATTTACCAGTTAGTCATCCTATATCAGATTGAGACCGACCTTTAGGGCATCCTTTTTCTTGGCAGTACACAGGGATGGTTACACAGCATCACTTGGGACATCTTGAGTATTGGAGGAAATAGATTGATGACATGGATGAGGCTATTGGAGACCATATGTTGATGTTGAGGAGTGGAGAGAGGATGGCTTGGAGTTACTGTACATGTTCACTCCTCAATGGATGATTGGCAGGATTGACTCTGTCATTGAGAGATTTTTGGTGGGTAGGGTGCTACGACAGTTTGGGCAGATTCAACCTATGCCTCAGGGATCTGCAGTTTATGCTCATTCCAGTGTGGAGAGGTCTACTTGGGGGCACATGCCCTCATATGATGATGCGATGGAGCAGATATTGATGCTTGGCTTCATGGACTAGGACATGAGGCTACATATCAGAGATACCAGGATCACTCAGGAGTATCTGGACTGGTTGATGGAGTATCCCATGCCTCGATTCATTGACCCTGCAGAGCCAGTACCTAGGAGAGTTGATGACAGAAGGGATGGCGGTGGTAGGAGACGTAGAGGTAGACCATGAGGTAGGGTAGTGATTAGACTCAAAGGATGAGCTAGAGATGTACAGATATAGGCACCACCTCCTCCTCCTTCTCCTCCTCTTGTAGTAGTACAGAGATAGAGGACCAGTCGTTAGGACCATGTGAGGGCTGCTAGGAAGGAATCATCTTCAGGACAGGATACGAGAGCTAGATTACAATAGGCCACATTAGATGGTCAGGATACAGGTGCACAATAGATGCCACCTTCTTCTTCCCATGATTGGGGGAAGGCTCCTATAGAGATAGGTGATCCTCAGAGTATATACGAGGTTGGTGAGATTTCTAGTACTACTCAGCTGCGAGCAGATGTGGGAGCTTTATGGACAGAGGTATCACAGATGTCTGTGATGATTCAATAATTAGTATCAGGTCTTGCTCCATTGGTTCCTCTCCTTAGTGCAATGGTTGGTTAGACTCCTCCTCAGCTGCCATCACAGCCTCCTTTATAGCCTCCTCTAGGACCTCCTCCCAGTGGTGATGATAGTTGAGCTATGATTACTCATGTTTATCAGATTTGTAGTGATGTTGATATACTTGATGTTGGACCATATTCCTGTGACCTTGGTGTCACCCTTTCAATTGTACTTTGATACGTGTTGATATTGATGCCCCTATTGATGGGTGGTTATAGAGTTGATTTATGATATCATTGTTAGACTTGATGCATTGATTTTTGAGTAGACTTGTGATATGATGACATTTATGATCCTACCTGTTTTACTTGATGATATATGAGATTACCTTTAGATGCTGCTATATGTGTTTTTGCTGATGCATTTATGTTTGATGAATGTTTCTATGGATGCAACGTATCTTATATATGATATAGATAGATGGATGCATTTCTTTCTTCATGTATGGATGCAGTTCTTTTTATGGATATGGTTCTATGTGTTTGTTATTTTCTCACGTATGCAATCTTTTTGCCTATCTAGATGTATGCAAATGTAAATGGTTATTTCTTTCTTTTCTTCGATGGTATATCTATGTAATGATTAATGCTATGGAATGAATGCAAAAAGTGTAATCTCATTTTTGTTGTAGAAAGATGATATTGATTTGATGATGTCCTTGTTGATTTGACCTTTGATTGGACCCTTGGTGATGTTAATGACCCCCTTTTTGATTTGGGATTAGGCCCTTGGAAAATTTTTGACCATAAAAAGAGCATGTGCAATTCTTCTAGCATGAGAATGCATTTAACCTTTCTATGAGAATGCAATTTTAACCTAAGTGTCACTAGCTTTTAGCAAATAAATGCCTTGAGGATATATTTTCATCATTGAGCACTTTGGGACCAGAAAGTCGATACAATCACCATTGTCCACTGACATGATGATATGAATACCACTTTTTATTGCTCATTTGGTAACCTCCGTTTTTCTTTCCCATCAGTCTCTTCAATACGACTATCACTGATTACAAACAATCATGAGAGTACGAATACTGATTTTATTGGATTCTATGTTGCAAGTAGATTTTGGCATTTAGATATGAAGAATCTAAATATCCAAGGTATCCGGTTGCGTAAACAAACAAAGGTTAACTCATTGTTTTATGAGATAATCCTCAATGGTTCTTTGATGACCATGTCTTTAGATGAATTCTCATAAGGCAATAAGTTTTCCTCAAAACACTCACTTCATAGTCAAGAAAAATATCATGTCTTCATCATCGCCAATCTAGTCAAAACATCATTGATTAGCTAAAAAGGCTTGATACAAATTGAATCAATATAAGTAAACAGATTTTAAACCAACTTTTCAAAAGAATCTATCCAAGTGTTTTGCATTGTTTTCTGATCTTCAAATAGTATTTCCAAGTGTTTTGATCATTTAATGATGTTTGATTTTTAATCCTGAATAATAAAGTCAATTAAGGCTCAAGGATTTGTTGTGGTAATCAATTTCTTGGTTGGTGAACAATGATATCAATCAAAGGTTCACGAAAATCTGATCTCTCTTCTAAAATTCTAATCTTTTTCTACTTGTGACTAAATGTTGCCTGTTTGAATCTTTTTAGGTACCAACTTTCTGATCTGCTCCTTGCTGCCCCCAAGTGTTTAATGTATCAGTTTTTGACAACTTTGGACAATGCAAATGATGAGGCTAAAAAGCTTTATTAGGACTATGTATAAATGACAGATGCAATGAAGGTTTGGACAAATGGGATGATGAGATGCATTATGTACACATGTGACTAGGAAGGAAATGACCTAAGGGAACCAAAAGTGCTTGTTGCCAAGTTTTCACCTTTGGGTGCTTTTGCTTTTTTTGCTACCAAGGCGCCTATTGCTAGGTTTTCACCAAGGTACTTTTTTCTTTTTTTCTCATTTTTTTGTATTTTTTCTTCTTTTTTTTTTCTTTTTTTAAAATTTTTTTAAATTTTTTCATCACCTTGGTGCCTATTTGCTAGGTTTTCACCAAGAGATAGTTTTTCAAATGTTTTTACTTTCTTCATGCTCAATTTTTCACTGTTTTTTATCTTTCTTCTTTTCCAATGTTTTTGGTTTTTCCATTTTCAATTTTTTTTTGTTTTTTTAAGATATCTTTTCAACTATGTACAATAAATATGATGCTCTCTCATCTGATACTCTTTATACTCTTTCATCTACTTTAGGTGTAGAACCTCTTCAAATGAATGTTGTTTATGGGTTCTTGTAATTCTTCACCATCACAATCTGATAACTTGTATGTTCCAGTTCCAAAGGATGACACTATCACAAATGGGCCTATCCAGTTAGCTTCCCACTTTCCTTTCTTCTCCCTTTCAGCTTGATTTTTAGGATTTTCTCTTAATACCAAGTCTCCTACTTGAAAATTTCTTGGTTTGATGTGTTTGTTGTAATTCCATGAAATCCTATTTTGGTAGACCCTTAAATGATCATAAGCTTGAGTCTAGTGTTCCTCCAACAATTCCAATTGTTGAAGTCTAGCAACTCTATAATCCTCATCAGTGATCAATCCTCTTAATGAAACCCGTAGAGATAGAATTTCAACTTCTAATGGGAGAACCACTTCGGCTCCATAGACTAAAGAGAATGGTGTGGCTCCTGTAGGTGTTCTGATACTAGTTCTGTAAGCCCATAGTGCTGGATTTATTTGCACATGCCAATCTCTTCCTGATTTGTTAACTGATCTTTTTAATATCTTGAGGATATTTTTGTTTGTTGCTTCAACTTGGCCATTGCCTTGTGGATAATAGATGGATGACAAATGATGCGTAATGTGGAATGTCATGCAAAGTTCATCTATATCCTAATTTTTGAATTGTTTCCCATTATCTGTGATAATGGCATGTGGTATACCATAGCGGCAAATTATGTGGTTCAATATGAACATTGAAATTTGTTTGCCGGTTGCCGTTGTTAATGGAACTACTTCCACCCATTTGGTGAAGTATTCTATCGCTGTGATGATATACTTGTGTCTGTTTGAAGATGGAGGATATATGATTCCAATCAAGTCAAAACCCCATTGATAAAAAGGCCATGGTGTAATGAATGGGTGTAGTTCTTGAGCCGGTGCATGGATCATGTTACCATGATATTGACATTTTCTGCATATCTTCACAAAATGACAAGCATCCTTTTCTAATGTCGTCCAAAAGTACCCTAAATGAAGGATTTTCTTAGCTAGACTAAGACCGCTTGAGTGTGACCTGCAAATGCCTTTGTGGACCTCGTGTAGAGCTAACTTAGACTCTTCTTCCTCTAAACACCTAAGTACATCCCATCAAGACCCTTACGATACAATGTGTCTGAAAGGATAAGGTAACAGGCGGCTTGGCATATGAAATTATGTTTTTGGGCATGAGTTTGGTCTAAGGGTAGCACTTGGTCTTTGAGATAAGTGTAGATAGGTCCATACCAAGGAGAGTCATGTCCATGTAAAAGAGCAACAATTTGGATGTCAAGAAGGTTGAATGCCGGTTTTACCAACTCTTCCACCAAGAACTCATACTTCTCATTTTGATCTGGTTTTTGTAATAAGGAAGCCAAGGTAGCCATGGCATCTACTACTCTATTCTTTTCTCTTGGAATCTGTTCAAATGTGATCAAAGAAAAGTACTTCTTCCATCCATCAATCAAGGTTTTATATTTCATCAACTTTGTATCTTTGGTATTGTATTCATTGTTAACCTGATTGATTATGAGTTGGGAATCCCCATACACTTGCAATTCTATAATATTTGATTCCAAAGGCATTTTGATGCCAATGACTAGTGCCTCATATTCTGTATATTATTGGTGCACGAAAATAAGAGTTTATAAGACTTTGGAATAGTGTACCCTTGAGGGGTAACCAATAATATACCTGCTCCAGAACCTCCTTGTGTATAAGATCCATCAAAATACAATTTCCATGTCTTTGCTTCTATGTTGACAATTTTAGCATCTAGAAATTCAATTTGAATGCTTTGTGTGGACTCCATTGGGTTATCTGCTAAGTGATCTGCTATCACTCGTCCTTTAATTTCTCTTCTATCAACATATTTAATGTCGAATTCACTTAGGATCATGACCCATTTTGCTATCCTACCCGTTAAGGCAGTTTTACTTAGCAAGTATTTGAGAGGATCAATCTTGGCAATTAATTTGATTTTATGCATCAACATATAATGTCTTAGTTTTTGAGATGCAAAAACCACTGCTAGGCATGCTCTCTCCATGAATGAATAATTTAGTTCATATTTTATTAAGGTTCTACTAAGATAGTAGATTGCCCTTTCTTTTCCTTGCTCACCCTCTTGTGCCAACAATATGCCTAAAGACCTTTCTGTGGCTGATATGTATAACAAGAGTTCTTTGCCCTTGATAGGTGGCATAAGAATAGGTGGGTTTATCAAATAAGTCTTCAAAATAATGAAGGCCTTAGCACATTCTTCATCCCACATAAATATAGTGTCCTTGCATAACAATCTGGTGAAGGAGTGACACTTTTTCGCTAATTGAGATATAAACCTTCTTATTGATTGAATCTTTCCTTGTAGTGATCTCATTTGGCTAATGTTTCTTGGAATCTCCATCTCTAGGATGGCTTTTACTTTTTCAGGATCAACTTCAATTCCTTTTGCTGACACTATATAGCCCAATAGCTTGTCGGATTGGACACCAAAGGCACATTTCTTTGGGTTCAATCTCACCTTGAATTTTTCTAATCTAATGAAGATTTTCCTTAGGATATTTAAATGTTCTTCTCTTTTGTGGGACTTTTCTAGGATGTCGTCCACATAATCTTCTAAAAAAGTGTGCATCATGTTGTGAAAAATAGTTGTCATGGCCCTTTGATATGTGGCTCCAGCATTTTAAGACCCAAGGGCATGACATTCCAACAAAAAGTACCCCAAGGGAAAGTAAATGTTGTCTTTTCTTGGTCTTTGGGAGCAATCTTTATTTGATTGTAGCCACTAAATCCATCCATTAATGAGTACATTGCATGACCTGCTGTCAAATCCACTATGGTATCTATGCTTGGCAATAGGAAGTCATCCTTGGGACATGGAAGATTTAAGTCTCTAAAATCCGTACACACATGGATAGATTTATCATGCTTGGTGACCGGCACAATGTTAGAGATCCAATCAACATATGCTATTGTTCTTATGAACCCCACCTTTAACAATTTTTCCAATTCTGCCTTGACTAGGAGAGCCACATTTGGGTGCATTTTCCTTAGCTTTTGCTTCATAGGTTTAACTCCGGGTCTAACATTCAAATGATGCATTATGAAATTAGGATCCAGTCCGGGCATGTCAGCATATGACCATGCGAAGTTTACTTGTTGTTCTTGAAAGAATTTGATAAAGTCCTCTCTTTCGAGAGGTGTAAGTGATGTTGCCAAGTGTATGAACTTCAGATCTAATTCTATCCCAATGTTGACCTTTTCTGCTGGTTCTATAAGAATAGATGACCTTTCTTCCTCATGTTTAGGAAAAGTATCTAATCTCTCTTCCTTTGGTGCCACAGTTGGGTTTTCACCAAAAGAAACATCTTTTATTTTCATTGTTTTTGGTTCTAATGGTGCCACAGTTGGGTTTTCACCAATAGAACTTCTCATTTTTTAATTTTTTTCTTTTGACTAAGAGATTGGACCCCTGGTGTTGTCATTATGTCCATATTGAGTTCGTTGGTGAAAGAGGGTTCAACCACATTAAGATATTGGTTTGCTGCTTAGTCATTTGGGAAGTAAAGTAAGTCATTTGGTTCGGTTTGGTCCCAATCAATGAGGTCCAGGTGCATCAAAATTAAGGAATCATTGGGTAAGGTGTTATCAATAGGATTTATGGACATGACTTCATTTGAGGGTTCATACATTGTATCATTTAGGTCTATGATGTGCGCTTCCTCAAGATGATCCATGGAAGAAGGATCAAAGTCCCCTTCACTCGAATCCTCGTCAACCTCTACGGGAAACAACATGGGAAAAGCCATGAGTGGGTTAAAACTACCGTTTGAATTTCCCTCCTCTGAAGGCATCCAAAATGTTTCTATCCATGCTCCACTAGTAGGTGCTTGTTCTATATTAGGCCTTTGAATATGAGGTTCTTCACTAATTGGAGCTTCTTGCCTTGCGATTTATGCATAAGTATGTCTAGCAATGACTTCCTTATCTTGACATGACTCCTCTGATAAGGTATCCCATTCATAATCCCAAGAATCATCACTATCTCCTTTGGATTCTAAGGCATTTATTTGAGGATGAAAATCATGCATTGGACTTGAACTTTCTCCTTTGTATTGAAAACCTACTCTAGATTTTTCATGACTTGCCCTCCAAATAGGTTCAATAGGTTCTAATAATCCCCTATTTCTTTGGCCTAAGGGTCCTCTTCCCTTGTATCCCATCTTTTGCATAATATCAAATCCTTTCCCATATTGTTTGGTTTGTATATTGACATGCTGCATTCTTTCCATGGGAGTGTCTGAGGTATCTTCTTCATCATGATAAAGCCATTGAAGGAATTCATCTTCTTCCTTATCCCATGTTTCTTTGTTATCTTCCCTCACAAAATAAGAATTATACTTATGTGGAAGATGTTCTTTTGATGGTTTACCATGTGATTTTGGAGATATGGGCATGTCAAATAGAGAAACAAAATATTCTCCTATTCCTTTTGAACTAATCTTGCATTGTTTGTCAAATTTGTTCATCATCTCACTCATGTGTTGGTAATGATCTTCTTTAGCTTGTTCCTTTTCCTCTTTGGTAGGTTTATAGATCACTGTCTCCAATTTAGGTGCTAGATATGAACTTTCCATTGCATTTGGACCCTCGTAGCTCACTTTTTCCTTGCCCTTAGTTGATGTTGTTGAGCTAGCTTGAGGAGGGTTTTGTGTATCTTCATTGGTGATTCTTAGAATAATTCCTTCATGATTATGTGGAATGTATAATTCATGCAAGGGTTTGAGTGCATTACAATATTGGAATGTATTTGAGTCCCCTCCAACCGTGATTTCTTCACCCATGTATGGAAACTTGATGCATTGGTGGTATGTGGATGGGATGGCTTGCATCTCATGAATCCATGGTCTTCCCAATAAAATGTTATAAGTTAATTTCATGTCCAACACTTGACACTTGGTATCCTTCTTGGCTGGTCCCACTTGGATGGGCAATACAATCATGCCTTTAGAAGCTCTTTCAACTTCATCATAAGCTTTTATGGTGATTTTCTTTGTAGGGTCAATGCAAGAATCAGATAGACCTAAGGATTTCACAAGACTTAATGTGCAAATGTTAAGAACAGCCCCTCCATCAATAAGGGCTCTTTTGACTCTATGCCTTTCAATTAAAACCTCTATATGCAATGGTAAATTTTGAGGATGGGTGATAGACATGTCATCTTGATCGGAAAATGAAAGACAACGAGGAGCCACGAGATGTCCCACCATATTTCGAAACTTTTCTTCCTCTAAGTTAGTAGGAACATGTGTCTCTACTAAAGATTTTTCCAAAATCTCCTTATGATTTAGTGACAACTTCAATAACTCTAAGATTGAGATTTGTGCTGGGGTATGTTGCAATTGATCAACCAAACTATAAGGCCTTGCTGCTATAGGAGGTTGTTTGACCACAATGTGGGATTGTGGGATGTTAGTGCTTTGAGGGGTTATCCCTTGTAGGGTCATTCTAGAATTCTACCCTCTTTTAATGACATTTTTTGCTTCCTTTTGAGATTGTTCATTGATTATTATAGCATTAACAATATGATCATAAGGTGGCGCAAAGTTGAGATTATTGGAACTTTGTTTCTTGCTATTTGATGACTCACCCTTATCATGTTTGTAAAAAGGTTGTTTGAATGCTGTATGATCTTCATTATTTTGGGGTCCATCAATGGTGATTGTGTGATTATCTATCAAGTCTTGCACCACATTCTTTAATTGCAAACATTCATTTGTTGTGTGCCCATGAATTTTGTGATACTCACAATGAATGTTAGCTTTCCACTAGCCAGGCTTGTTGTTTGGTTCTTAAGGCTGAATGCTGGGTAATGTAATGACATTATTAGCCATGAGAGCCTTTAATGCATTTCCAAGAGGTTCTCCCAAGGGTGTAAAGTTCCTTGAAGGAGTAGGCTTCAAATACTTATCAAACTTACTGTTTCGCACATTGTTTCCTTGATTATCCTTGTTGGCATTGTTGTTATTGTTGGGAGGTGCATTGTATACCTGATTAGTATTGTTCACTTGATTAGGCATCCTTGTAAGGGAAAATGGAACCACCTTCAAGTTGCTGGACTCCACCACACCATCATTAACAATTCCCTTATTGTTGTTTTTGGCAGCATAATGGCTATTGTTATTGTACCAACCTTTATTTTGATTGTTGGTATTGTTGGTATTGTTGTTGGAGTTAGAGTTGTTCTTATTTTCTTTATACAATTTCAGCTCTCCACTCTTAACAAGCACTTCTTCCATTGTAACTCCATTATCAATCAAATCTTGGAAGGTTTTAGGACATTGCATTCTTAGCCTATAATTTAATTTGCTACTTAAGCTGTTAATAAAGATATCCATTTTCTCTTTTTCAGGTACACTTCTTGGATATCTAGCAAATGCAATCCTCCATCTTTGCAAGAATGTGAGGAAGGCTTCTCCATCTCGTTGATTCGTGTTACATAACGTTATCATTGTGACCTCATGTTTGATGTTATATGAGTAATGAGTCACAAATTTAGAAGCTAGCTCTTCAAAGGTTTTGATGCTGGATGGTAGTTTTGAAAACCAATCCATGGCCATTCCTCCCAAGCTTCTTGGGAATAGTCTCATTAAATAGGTTGTATCATGCATAAATTCAATACTCAATGCACAAAACCCTCGAAGATGGTCATGTGGGTCAGATGTTCCTTCGTACTTATCATACTTAGGAAATGTTACGTTAATGGGAAAAGGCACCATGACCAAACTCTTATCAAATGGGAAAGGACACAATGCTTCGATAGAGAAGGGCTTAGGAGCCCCATTTTGTTTCAAAGTGTCAATTTCCATTTGGAATAACTTAAATTGTTCCCTTATTGCCTCCATAGGGTCTTCTACTTCCTTAGGCTTTAGTTGTTCTATGTCAAAATCTTTAGGAAGTTTTATCCCCATTTGTACTAAGTCCATGAAATATTTTTCCTTATCCATATGCATGGATTTTTTCATTAGTTCTATGAAGTAAGGACATTGGCTTGCCTCTATAGCCTTTTCATCCATGGCATCTTC
The DNA here is from genome assembly GCA_027943335.1 of Chamaecyparis obtusa. Taxonomy (NCBI): domain Eukaryota; kingdom Viridiplantae; phylum Streptophyta; class Pinopsida; order Cupressales; family Cupressaceae; genus Chamaecyparis; species Chamaecyparis obtusa. The sequence goes on along the minus strand of BSBK01006038.1, from coordinate 23,566 downwards.
CACCATTGGAGGGAGGTTTGTGTTGCTAGGAGGAGGCAAGTTGTTGCCTTGTGAATTTGCCCCTTGGGAATTATGGTCTATTCCTTTATTATTAGAGTTCTCTTGATTGATGTTAGGACCCATACCCCCATTCATGTTGTTTCCTTGGTTGTTAGGGTCAGTATTTCCTAGGGTGCCACTAAACATCTTGTTAGTGTCTTTTTCCTTAGCGGGTTTTTCAATCACTCGTGGAGTAGTGAAAGTGTGCTCCAGAAATGGAAGCTCTTCTTGTTTGTAGGTCCCGTCTGCTTGTAATGTTTTTTTGATATAGTGTGATCTTGTAAAAGCAGGCATGAACAATCTTTAAGGGTATGTTGGCTTCTTCCTTTGATGATCCAGTTTTTGAATAAGGTAAAAGTTTTTGATCAATTTTAGATGATTTAAAAATCTTAATGATGTTTTGATCAATAACTTTGGAATATCTTGTTTGAAAATATAAAAGCAATCTCAACACACACATCAATTTGGTACCATATCCCTAGAATGCTCTAATGTGTGTATTTTCGAACGTTTTCACGGGTTGAGACACAAGAATAGCTTCCACGCAATCTACCTAGCACATAGTTGGTTTGTAAACATGGCTTTAATAGGTAGTTTTGCTATTTTACTATTATGTAGTAAGTTTTCTGTTCAAAATGGATCTTAGCCATTCATCCCCCAAGTATGTTAAGGGGCTTCCCACACGCACCGAAGTACGATTTTGTGCAATCCGTTAAGACTACTAGAGGAAGTTTGAAGGGGCTAAAATCCTTTTGTCGTGCACCCCATTAAGGATACATGTGTTTCTTTTTATAGTGGGTCAGATTCTCGTGGCAAAAGCAAGTGTATCCCACTTTGGGCTATCCCTCTCACCGGCCCTTTAAGGCAATCTCAGGAGGCGAGCCCACTAAGTTTTAAACATGTTCATTTGAAAGCATGAAAAGTGGATTTGGTAGAGCAAGTTTGGGAATTTGATTCACTCAAAGAGTGAAGAGCATATCCCTATTGCTTTTTCCTTATCCCAAACACTTACAATCACAATTTTTGTTCGTTTTCAACTCCATGACAAAAGAGTTCTTAAAATTGAAATGTTTGTTCTTTTCCCTTAATGATTAATCTATGTTTATAAATTTGAAATTGCCACAAGCTAAGGGAATTTTGCAAGCTTGTTAAGAGAAATACCTCAACCGATGCTAGCAAAGGCTAGGCGCATTTATAAGTAGTAGTTTTCTTGTTTTCTCTCCAAAGCCTTCCCTTACCTTAGCAAAACGTTCCCTCCACCAACAAGTTAGTCGGCACAACACAAACAAAGTGAGGGGAAACCAAAATCACAAAGCTTAAAAGGATTGAATTGATTATGCTTTTGATTCTTTTAATCCAAACACTTGTACAATTTCTACAAACTTAAGGGCTAAACTCCCAATTTAAAGATACATATTTAAGTTTGTAAGCATTTACGACAACAATGTATTTAGCATATACCTCTATATCTTTTTCTAAGTCATTGTTAAGGACAAAGGCGGTGTGTATCCAGTTTTGCTTTCTTATCCTCCTAGCAATCAATTTATCCTTCAAGTTGTGTCTTCTTTCTGGTTTTTGAACTTTCTTATGACAGAGCATATTCCTGAGATAGAAAAATGGACATAGAGTCAAAATTTAGTCATCATTTTAACAATTTGATAAAATACAAAAGTACAGTCCACGCGACATTATCCAGACTGTACGCGAGATTAAATTTCACACACGCATGATTACTTTAACCATGAGTGTCACCTTACGGGGCTCAAGCAAGATTAAAATAACCAGAAGTGGTCATAAATTTCTCTGTGCGTGAAATATTTACAAGACCACGACAACTAATGTTATTACCGCGACGCCTAATTTATCAAAGACAAGATTTAAAATGAAGAAAGCGAGAAATTAAAGCACTAAGGCAGAGTAATCCCTTCACACCAGATGTAAAATGATTCCTTGGCCGTGGCTTTTCAGATATGATTACGCGACATTTAAATGATCAAAGGCATCTAGCCTTTATCAAAAATGCAAAAATTTAATTGCCGGACGTGTGACTTCTTTCATAAAAGCGTGATCTTGCAGGTTTAAACGTGTAAGAGTCTAGACTACAGGTGATTTTTTAATTCGGTAGACATGACATTTCTTTGCTTCAGGCGTGACTTCTTTACTGGCAAGTGTGATTTCTTCTTTGTAACCTACAAATAGAAAGCAAATTTATGCAATTCTAGCCTAAATTTTGCAAATAACATGAAAATATGAATGATTCAGAGGCCTAGGGCCCCACGGTGGGCGCCATTTGTGTGTGTGAGTTATACACCTTCATGAAATTACAAGATTAACTAAGAACAACAAGAATTAGAGTAAGAACTAATCTAATCAATGCATAATTAATCTATCAACATCTCATGGATCTCTAAAATAAAGTGGTAAATGAGGCTCTCAGCTATGATCCTCACTAGTGACACTCTAAAGATGAGAATTAAGCTATATGATATGCAAATTAAGATCTATTCTATCAAATTCTAGCTCTATTTTGATGAACAATCTACTATGATCAAAGCAATTAAGCTATTAAAATTGACAAGTGAGTGGTGTGGATGCAAATTGCAAGAGCTTTGTTGTAATTCAAAGATATGGAGTGGATGATTAATGGCTCAAAATGCTTTCTACTTATAGGATTTTCCCAAGGGTAGGGGGTAGAGTGAGATAACCATGGTTATGCTTGGGTAAGGTCAATTGGCTTTGCTTTGTCCATAAATGGGGGGACAAGGAGGGGACAATCATTTAAATGGTTTCAAAAGGTTGGACCATTTCAACAAAAGTGAGTGATTTGTGTCCATTTTGTCTCCAATTTGCTTTGTTGAGGGAAATTAGTATTTATTAATTAATTAAAGTAATTAAATTTAGCTATGAAGGGTAAGATGTTCATTTTGATTTTTCATTCCAACAACTATGTCATTAATTGAATTTAATCAATTTCATAGTGTTTTTCCCCTTTTCAAGCTTTATTTAATCATTTAATCAGTTAATTGAATTTTCCTTTGATTTGAATTGCCTTTGTTCCATTTATTGATTTTTTGTGCTATTTTGATGATTTGATTGCACCTTTTTATTGATTTAAGCCTTTTGCCAATTTTCCATGTCTACAGATACATTTGACCTCCTAATCCAAAACAAGGAGATCCCAATTGGTTAATCAAAAGGAGATAATCAACGCAAAGATGAATCAACTAGTTATGAAAAAAGAGGGAAAGGAGATGTAAATATTTAATTGAAATGAATTGAATGGAAGAACAAATACTAACCTCAAAGTATGATAGATTTGTAAAGTATTGTTTTCTAGAAATTCTGCAACCAGATTTGGAACAAAAACACAGAGACAGAGAGAACCCAAAAATCTTTTCTTTTCTGTGTCAGGGTGACCTTGATGCAAATGAAGGTCGACCTTGACCCCAGAATGCCAACCTTAACATACATAGCTCTGATAGAAATTCTATTTGCATGTCCTGAAAGTTTGCTGAAAAGGGTATCTAAATCTGCTCTAATATTCATTGGCTCGCACCTGCAACTGTAAGAAAAATGGTTTTATTGTTTGGATGAGAGGTTTGCCTTGGTCAAACCCCACTTTGGAATCATCCTTTATAATATAATTGAAATTTTAGATATAAACGAAGTAAATGGAACTAGTCATTTTTCTTATATTGGAAACCCTTGTGGAGGATTGAAATCCTTGAATCCACAAGTATGGATGCACCAAATGGATGTAGAATATAGAATTTAGGATGTGGGATGTCTCAAATAAATTTTCCTTAGATCTTCAACACCAATCTTGAATGGATCTTGGATTTTTAAGAAGCTTCAATGGATGTGGATGGAGAAATCTTCAACAAGAGGGCTCCATAGAGCTTTAAATCCTTCAATGGCTACCAATGGATCTCCTTGATGAATTGAATGCTTGAATGCTTGAACACTTGAAGATTTGAATTCTTGAAGACTTGAGTGCTTGATTGATAATGGATGCTCAATGCTTGATCTTGAGTCTTGCTTGATAATTGATTTTTGAAGGATGGAAATGAGAGGAGAAAGCCTCCTTATATACTAGTCTAGGGCACAAACTTCTAGAGAGGCAAACATAAGATAATTAAATTAAAATTAAGCCTTTACCCCTAGGAGTGGACCTAAATTAAAGATAATTTAAGATTTTATGGTTTCGAAGCTCGAAATAGCCGACCTGGAAGCGGGAAAATAAATCTTTCTGAAACCCAACATCTGAAAACATTGGGATTTTGAAATTTGGACCTTGGGTCAAGGTCGAGGATGACCTTGACCTAGGTCAGGGTCGAGGTCAACCTTGACCTAGGTCAGGGTCAAGGTCGACCTTGACTTTGAGGGCAAGAATCTCAGGGTTTCAGGTCAGTATACCAGAATAATGCAGAAAGGAAGTGGAGAATGGGGCGGAATGGGTGAAAAAGATAGATCCAAGTCATAGACCCATTCAAGGCATTTGACATGACCCCAAACCACTTACTCGGAGGGATTAACCAATCCTAAATGGAAGTGCTTCCATTTTTTGATGATATAATTAGTAAAGTGAGGGAACTTTATGCTCACTTTCTTCCTAAGTAACCAAGATTTTGGAGGTCGAAAACCTCCTTTGTGGGGAGGACTAATCCAAGTGGATTTTTCTATTAGAGTAATAAGTTGTTTTTCTTATTAATTAAATCATAATGATTTAATTAATAAGTCACTTGTTATCTCTTTCTTTACTTAAGTGAAACTTTAGGCATATAATGATTAATTATTTAATTAATTATTATTATGCAACCTAGGTTTCTTTTTTAGGGTTTTGATCTCCTTATATAAGGATTGTTCTCTCTTGTAAACATAACACATTCATTTTATTTGATTGCAACTTTTTTTTTTGCACAACAACAATGTCTCCTCTTTCATGGATCCTTATGTTCATGCCTCCATAGATTTTTCTTCTCTCTTTCTATGATAGGTGTTTGCATGAAGGTGTTCTTAGTAGTTATGGGTTGTTTTCTCATCAAATCCAATATGGTATCAGAGGATCATATTTTCATGCCCATATTCTCTTCTTGAGAGAATCGGCCTTGTTCGTTAGATGTACAAATTTTAGAGGATTTTCTATTGGATCTGGGGGACTTCTTTTCTTCCTCACTTTGGGCTGAAACAGACCTCACCATTGTGTTTTAGAGCACTCATGAACCCCTATTTCCATATAAAATTTATCCAATTTGGACAAATTTTCATTTCGGGGCAAAATGTTTTGCACCATGACCGTACAGTCTTGGCACGCATCCTCGGGTAGTATGTTTTTTGAAAATTAAAAAAATAAAAAAAATTTAGTGGGGTGGCCAACTAGTTGCCACTCGATGGCTACCTAGTGGCCATCATTGGCGGCCACGGTAACCACCTAGCGGCCCGCGACCGCTCAATGGTCACTAAGCAGTGTCACTGTGGTCACTGGTAACCATGTAGTCACCACCATGGTGACCGATGCCATGAATTACAAATTTATCACTAGCTGTAAGGTGACCACCATACAATAACCCCTAATTTCTCAGCCACATGGTCACATGATGGGACCAAGAGTAGAGTTACCAGCTCTAGGAGTCATCCCCTTGGTCTCCACATGACTAGGGGCCAATTTTTCCAACTCCCAGGAACTTTTGTGGTGACGGCATTTTGGCCATCAAATTTATGCTAGGGAAGTACTAACGTCAGTACTGCATTAACACCTTCATTTACATCTTTTGCACCCTCTAAAGTACTTGACGGTTCTTTTCTCATAACTTGAGCATACGGTGTCGAAATCGAGAAAACAAGATATCGTTGGAAAGATTTCTTTGAGTTCTATCTAGATATATAGAGGTTTGAATTTTTAAATTTTTGTTAAGGTGTTTTTTCTATCAAATCCATAAGTTCTTTTTGGCACTTTGGGAGCCATATCTTTCACATTTGTACTCCATTTTTGACAAACAAGATATAGTTGGAAATCTTGTTCGATGAGCTTTCCAGTGTTGTGAGTCATTTTTCCAAATTATACACTAGGTATATTTTAATCATTTTTTTTCATTTATGCACTCTAGTAAATATCTTGGATGTTTTAGGTCTTAGGATCTCTTCCCTGAATGAGATGGCTCTTCTTTGGCTATTCTTCTTGTTTCAATACCCTTATCTCTTATTTGAGAATTTTATGCATCATTTGTAAGTATTCTTTTATGTAAACGCACTGAGATAAAGTGCCATTCTATTGCATGCTTAGGATCTTGGACATTTTTGTGCCTTTTGTACTTGCACTACATTGTAAAGTGCCATGGGGGTTTTGATGTTTTTCTATGTTTTCCAACTACCTTTGTGTGCATGAGTGTTCCTTCCATGACATTAGCCTCAGGATGTCTTTATATGTGTTTGTACTTTCTCTCCACCTTCTATGTTCTTGATTCTTCCTAATGTACTTCTTATTGGCTATCTTTTTAGTGTACTTGTCACCTTTCCCTTGTCAAAATTATGGGGGGTTTCTACTGTTGGTTCTAATGCTTCCCTTCTTCGATGGAGTGAGCTATGTATTCAATATTTTTTCTATGTGCTAAGTAGATGCAGTAGCTAGGTACCTATGCATTCAGGTGAAATGGATCATTTACTATATATATACTCTTTCATCCCTATTTTTTGGAGGCACACTTACATCTTTGATTGATCATCTCTTTAGGATTTAGTGTTTTATATCATTTGCATCTTTGATTTTAGTTGTTTTCCTTTGTTTTTTTCCTGATTCGACTAGTATCATTTGAGGGCACTAATGTAGATTACAATCTTCTCTACTTGATCATGTTCTATTTTAGTGGAGGTTCTTCAAATTAATAGTTACTTCTTGACAAAGTTTGCAGCTTCATGATTGAGTAATTGTATGCATGTTCATTCTTTAATCCTATTTTTTGAAACATTCTCTAGTGTTAGAGGCTTCTTCAGTCCTTTACTAGTCTTCATCACTTTTTGGAGTAGACTTTTTCCCATATGGTTTTCTCTATTTATCTATTTTCTAGAGACTCTTATTTAGTTGGATACCGGATCAGGCCTTTGTTGTTAGGACCCATTTTCTTTTAGTAGTAGCTCTAGGTTTTTAGCTACTCCCTAAGTTTATCTTAAGGGGGGGTGTTAGAGTAATACGTTGTTTTTTCTTATTAATTAAATCATATTGATTTAATTATTATTACTTATTATCTCTTTCCTACTTAAGCTAAACTTTAGGCATATAATGATTAATTATTTTATTAATTATTATTATGCAACCTAGATTTCCTTTTTTAAGTTTTGATATCCTTGTATAAGTATTGATCTCTCTTCTAAACGGATTGATCTCTCTTCTAAACATAACACTATTTATTTGATTGAAACTTTTGTTTTTTCACATCAAGAATGTCTCCTATATCATTGATCATTATGTTTAGGTCTCTATAGATTTTGCTTCTCTCTTTTTGTGACAGGTGTTCTTGAGAGTTGTGGGTTATTTTCTCATCAACTCAAATATTTTCCACTAAAAATTTAAGCATTCCCAATTCTTTAGAAACTAGCACTAGAGGGAAATACTTACTAAAACAAACTCAACACAATTTGAACCAAGTGCATCAAATTTCATATGCTCAATATATGCATTGTCAAAGCTTTGTCAAATTATTGTCAACTAAAGATTCTAATTTCAAAGGAAAACATTTTATCATATCCAAATTTGACAAAAGTGGCATCAAATTGAAGGGCCCATTGACATGAACCCAAAAAAGAAAAGAAGTTTATTTTCTTAAAATATGGATGGTCAAAGTTTGCAAAGGAAAAGGGTTGAATTGTTAATGTTAGAAGTTACAATCAACATGAGTGATGATGCTCAAAATTTATAGCATGGATGGTCAAAATTTTGAAGAGAAAAGGGTTGACTTGTTGATTTTAATAAGTTTAGGGAAGATGCGTGTTAATGGTCAAATTTTGCAAGGGAAAATGGTTGACTTGCTAATATTAGTTGGTATAGTTGGTATGCATATTATTTTTGGTCATAATATTGATTGTGGGATATGATAGTTCAACATCTTATTTTATATTCTTCATACCAATTATTACACCAAATATTCATGTTGAAACATAGTTGGTGTCACGTTCATTTAAAGTGCACTAATGACCTATTTACAATTGAAAATGGGTGGCTGATGATTTGTACTTGTAAGAATTTTTTGCAGACAATGAATGAAATGCTAAGATCTATAAGCTCAATTGATAGCATAAACAAGAGAGATAAAATGATATGATCAGATAAATAACTCAATAAAAATGTTTGAGCTCATGTACCAAAATCTAGTTGATATCAACAATATACACCATAGAACAAGAATATATTTTAAATTCATAAGATTGATGAATATCTTTGGTGGAATAAATATATTGCATTAGGTTGAGCTATATCCGAATTTTGAATCATCTAGTCATTAAAAGGAAAAAAATAGAATGTCATTCGGAGCCTATTTTAGACTTCAGATAACATTTAAAGATTTAATTGGACCTTCAGATTGAAGAGAGGGCCTAAATTGGTTGGCTTAAGATGTACGTTGGATGAAGATTGACTTTAACATATAGTTATTATAGGAAACCCTAGGGGGAGTGGAGATGGATATATAGGTATAGACTAAATTTGGGGAATCGTTTCCCCTTAAACTTTGATTTGTTTATTTTTTATACTTTTTATTTATATATATTTTTCTAAGTTAATTTATGCTCCCACCATTAGTTCTTTTATTTCTTTGACCATATAGTAGGCAAATCAAGCGCTGAAATTTTTTAGTTGTTAGTTTTCAATTTTTAGATAATTTGTACTTCGTAGTTATGGAAATGTTGAGAATTAAACAAAAGGAATGGGATGAAGACATTATTAGGAGGAGAAAATGAAAAGATAGATGCTTTAGTATGCAAAAGAGAGATAAAAGACATAGGGTAATTCTAGTTTGTAGGGAGGAGAGTTGTAGAGACTTGAACCTATTAGTGGAAGATCAATTGAGAGGAAAGGTAAAAACATAAAGGAATGCGAAGTATATGATATTTGAATGAGATGGAGGTCACTATTTTTATAATTTATTCTTAAAATTTATAGCAACAAAGTGGATTATTGAATACCTATGGTCTATGTCTACTGCATGTCTCTATAACGATGAAGCCAATGTTAAAAATTGAATATACAAGTAATCCCTATATTTAGTGATTATTTTTGTCTAATTTTCATTGGTGTCTTATGTAAATTATATAAAGAAGTAATGTCTTCTTTTATTTAAGTTGGTCCTTACATCCCCGATTGATCCCTAATGGCCTGAGAGCCCATTGGGTAGTCATTAGAGACCACAAAGGGAGAGTGATAAAATTAAATGTAAAAGGTTAGGTTTGAGAAATAATAATGAGGAATAATTATAATCTACATGAGGAATATAAGGGGTGATGATGATAAGACATGAGGGAGGAGGGATCATCAAATTTGAAGAATAGTTCAGTACAGAAAGCCAATATTACATCAAATATCTTTTACCAACACTTTTTTAGAGAGAAAGGTTTGCAAGGTAATTAATGGAATATGAAGGAAGTTTATTTCTAGGATGGATGGTATTTTTTTATTATTATGTCAATGATATTGTAATAGTAATTGAGTCCCCTTTTATGCTAACTTGTCAACATCAACAAATAATTTTTTTGGGACAACTGATTGAGAAGAAGTTAAAATGTGTCTTTAAAATGAACATTGAATGTTCTTAGTGAACGAAAATTTGAGGACTAATCATAGACAGTGTGTGAATTCATACATGTTATTTATATATTTTATTATTGAACTTTTGGATGAGTGGTAATAATTTTCTTTCAGCAAACCAAGATCTAGAGGCCAATGAATAGCACAAAGAAAAGAGATAATCATATGGATCTCATTACCATAAGTGATAGATTCAACTAGAATGCATTCAAAAACTAAAATGAATTAAGATTATAATGTACATGTGCCTACTTATATAGGCAAGGTGATAGGAGAGCATGATAACTAGGAGATGACTTATTATCTATACAACATGGAATCACATCTCATCCTTCATTGTGCAATGAAGTATATTCATACATGTGCAAAAATGTGGAGAATGATAAAGTGATAAGTTCACTAAAGGTGGAGACAACACATAAATTTTAAAGTGATGACTAATATCACAACCTAAAGTTGAATTTCTTGTACAACATGTGCAACTAAATGTGCAAACTTGTAAGTGTTTCAGATACAAACTACTATCTTATACATTATCCTAAGAAATCTTAAGCAAAGTGTAATTAGGTAAATGTTAATTACACCAATGCTTCCAGGTTAGCAAATAAATATAAAAAAATTGATGAAGTATTTTTCAAAGTAAATTGTTTGGAGAATTGGATGACATCTTGAAAAGTATTTTGTAGAGGAGTTCCTCTATGACCAAAATTTAATGAGTAAGGAAACATAAAGTGGATGAATAACCATTGATATTTCTTCTAATCTCACCCTTCTCTCCATGAATATGATAGGTATGTGAAAAACTATGCTATTTTTATAGAGAGTGTTGAACTGGTTCTTTCAGAGGGCCTCACATGCTTGTAGAATTTCATTAGTAAAGAGAGATTGGATCATAATGACGATGAGGATACTAAGGTGAGTATGATAAAATTCATAGGCAGTAAAAGCACAAAATAGGATGTGGGTGCAGACGTAGTGATTGTAGATGAGGAAGACCATAATTGTTATGGACTAGGATGCACTATGAAGTACCAAGAAGGAGCTATCACTAGTGCAATAGGAGGGAAGAGTTATTATTTTATACAACCCCATTATCTAACATCAAGGTAATGCAAAATATATATTTTTTTATAAATGTAAATTTTGATATAGCTATTTACCCTTAGGTCTCTAAATTGAGAATATTTAAGACAATTTGTATAGACCATTAGATCAAGTATGTTTTTCCCATTAATTGGATTAGGCCCTTCAATATATTTTTAAATGTATAAAAGTGATATGATTAACAAGGTGGAATCTTTTAGTTTCTATTTAAATTTTATATATAATAAAAATTATTAGTTTATATATATAATAGTACTTTATATGTAATTATATGTTTTGTGGTATGAATCAAACATGCTTGATAAGACACATGCCAATTTACTAGTAATATTATAACTGAATAGTAAACATGGCCAATGATTCTACACAATTGTCAAACTAATCTTTTTACCAAATTTTTTTTAACAATTTTTATTCTTACATATAGATCTATTTCTTAAAGTAACTCTCATTTGTCAAGGTATTATTTCAATTAGGTGATCTATCTCTCTAGTGGGCGTAATTTTTATGATAGGAGTTTTGTGTATGGGTTACCATATTTTAGCCATTTATCTCTTCATGAAATAGGTCAGATTGGATGATTGTGTCACCTATTGAGTTTGTCCTTGTGGACCAACTAGGGCCTTCTATTTATTCGTGTTGTGGTCTAGCACATATAAATCTTCATTATGGATTCTATTTGAAACAATGTGTTTTTTTTATAAAAAAATTATAATGTCTAAGTAAATAGTTCTCACCCTAAAAAAATATTAATTACGATGATAGTAATAAATTTATTTTCTTTTCATGTATTCAACATGCAAGATTAGTCTATTTCTAACACAAAATAAACACATGCATCTAAAAATAATATATATGCAAACTAATAAATTTTAGTGAACAATATTTTTTTTTCATGTATTCAACATGCAAGATTAGTCTATTTCTAATACAAAATAAACACGTGCATCTAAAAATAATATATATGCAAACTAATAAATTTTAGTGAACAATAATTTTTATGCAATAATTTCTAATGTTACTTATCAACATAACCCCATTGATGTTGAGTGGATTCACAAAATTACCTTGAAGCTACAAAAGCTAAAAACTTTGTAACATGTCATGCATTATTCAATTCAACCCTATTTCAATCATAATTCCTTTGTATGAGGTTCTTGTAATATTACCATCATTGTTGCAACTAATCTTACTGACCCAATCAGTACCAATTTAGTTTTTTATGTGAAAGTAAGATTTCCATTTCCGTCCTTGAGGTATCACAATAGTTCCATGTCTTTTCTCTACAAAATAATGAATGAATTCTTCTATTCCAAATAACTTGACACCTTTCTTTCTTCTCATTAAAACCTCTCTTTGTTATTTACTCTTCAACTATTTCCTAATAATATATATTGAGACAATGGCTTCCTTTGGCTATAACAACTAATTATTGGATGCTCAACTCAAATATGCAATCCTTACTTGACTACTATTTTACTTTTATATAAAAAACACTTCATTAAGTTGTGTGGATTCATGAAAAAGGGGTTAATAAACACAAATTGGTGTTATTAAGCAAAAAAAAAAATAATGAATATTGAGAATAATTTTTTTTTTTAATTTTTATTTTTCTATAACAAATCTCATACTTCCACACTAAAAAAATCATTAGCTTCCTAGTGATTCTCCATCAATGGTATATCCTCTCTCTCCATGCATTCCCTTCTCCTATTTTGTCAATATCCTTCTAAAATCATTTCCTTCATAGGTCATCTGTGTAATATTGTACTTATCCTCTATCCTTAGTGATACTTTTTTTTTATTGTATTGACCAATGGTGAATACTTGGGGAGGCTACTCATATCGATCGAAACTTGACTTATAACAACAGATCATGAGTTTTGTCTTGTGTCTTCTTTGTTTTCTATTATTAGTTTCCAATTGGCATTAGCACGATGTACTCCTAAGATTGAGTTTTTGTCCTTTTGTTTTAGCCTCATAGATGAACATTATACATGGATCAAAAAACTTAAAATTGATTGTACTATATTGACTAAATTTTCATGAGGCAATTATATTATTACTATAAAATAATAATAGTAATAATATTACTAGAGTTTTTTATTTTATTTTATGTTATATCGGATATCAAATTAATTATTACAAAATTTTAAAAACGTAACAAGAGTTCCATTTTTCTACCATTTTTAATTGTTGATAATTCATTTTTTAAATTTTTATTGATTTTAATAAAATTATTTATATAATAAAAAAAATTGAACATTGAATTAGTCAACAAGTAATCAAAAAACAATATATTTTTAACACGGTTATATTTACCCAAAAAAAACCAGGAAACCTTAAAAAACTCGCTCTTGTTAGAAGAACATATTTGTCGTATCGAGAGGGCAGAAGATCATCGAAGCGAAAACTAAAATAATAATTAATTATAATAATAGTTTTCTGGCCTTTCCAACCTCGATCGTATCTTACGGCAGACCCAATCGATTCGCTTGCAACAATGAAAAAATGCTTAGACAAGACAATATGTTTACATCGGCTTCGTGTCTTCCATAAAAATACAAATGAAAAAATGGGTCCTCTCGCTAACGGCATATTCTGCCGGCGAATTATTCATCTTCAAACATTCAATATAGAGTTATATAGATCTTTCCTAAATCAACAAGACCGAACACTTTACAATGGCGAGTGAATGTAAGAATGGTGTAAGGGTTGTGTGTGTGACTGGAGCACTTTGAGTACTTGTGGTATGGTTTGGTTGTATTCTCTTTCTCTATGAACACTTTACAATGGCGAGTGAGTGTAAGAATGGTGTAAGGGTTGTGTGTGTGACTTGAGCACTTTGAGTACTTTTTTAGTGTGCCTACTTCTACACAGAAAATGTCTGTATATTTATTTATACAATAAGTTTTTCACTTTGAGTACTTGTGGTATGGTTTGGCAGAGAACGATGTGTACTATGAAGCCTTGAAGTTTGTTCAATTGACGATGGGCAACATTGGAGTAGTTCATATTGATGACATATGTAATGCTCATATATTTTTGATGGAGCATCCTACTGCACAAGGTCGTCATATTTGTTGCACTGATTCTACCAGTATTAAGCCTCTCAAAGATATTGTCGCTAAACAACTTAACCTTTCACTTAAGTAAGTAGATAATTCTAAATTCATTCTTAAATGTTCTCTTTCTCTAGGGCAGAGCTTTAGCTATGACATTTTTTAGTTTTTATTTTTATGGTTTTTTTTGGTTTATCGTACAGGTTGACTGAGGAAGATTCAGTTAAACAATATGTCACAGTTTCTTCAAAGAAGCTGTTGGACATGGGCTACACATATAAATATACTTTGGAACAAGTTTTTAAAGGAGAGCATAGATTGTGCCATTCAAAAAGGAATTTTGAAGTTATAATTTAAAATATAGGTTGTTTATAAAGTTCAAATCATTTTGGGCAATGATTTTTAACTCCATTATATATTTATATGTATTAATTAAATATTTTTGAAATTGCACATGGCAGTTGGATCTCTGATTAATATAATATGCACACTCACCTGCAAAATGCTTCAGGAAGCTTTGATAAAGTATTGATTTGTTTCGTAAGATGGGACGTTTAAAATAAACTGTACAATATCTTTGCATCATGTTCTTGATGGGAATCTAGATGTCTCAACCCTTGCAAATGCCCAGTTTAATTTATTGATTATTTAACATATTTTGTTAGCAAATGTTAAGAGAAGTTAGATATTACATTGTCTAGGTGGTTAGCAGTTAAATTGCAGTTACTACAATTGTGGCTTCTTGCATCTTCGCCTTTCTTTCCCTCGTATAAATGAGTGTCTTTCTCATTAAATAAACAACCAACAGTCTTCTCCTTCATTTGTTGTCAGATCTGCCAGTTATACTGGACATGTGAATTGCAAGGCGTAAGTCTCATCGAATGCATTGAAGGATGGGGTGAAATAATAACTACGATATGATCCCTATATACAGATCGGGATGAGAAGGATTTGTGGGGTGTTGAGCAGCCATTCCTTGACCTGTCAAACTTGATGTAAGGAGAAAATGAAACACATGGCTTCCTCAAAAGTAGGCAGAGGGTAGTGCTCACAAAATATTTTGTAGAGAGATAAGTTTAACACATACTATAATCCATGATTTCAACATCATGAATATAAAATTGGATAGTAGTTTTATTTTCGAAAAGGATTTTTTAAGGATTTTTAAAAGAAGGATTTCATCATTGGCATGGTAAAAAGGAATGTAGATACTGATAGTTGGAAACCTTTTTTATGCTTTTCCTATAAGGGAGTAGTGTCATAATAGAGTAGAATCTTAGGATGGATATACTGGTAGGATTCTTTGAGCTCTTAGAGTCAATTTTAGAAATCATGTATATTGAGCTCACCTACCGGAATGCAGCCAGAGTCTCCCAGCTCAGAGCAATCGATTCATTCCAATCAACCGAAGATGCAGAAGCTGCTGCTAACTGGTGTTGTGCGCCTGCGTTCGGGTGGTGAACTGCTCTCAGTTCGGCAACGGGAATGGATTTAGCTCTAAAATTTTCATAATAGTATGTGACTTCCATTTTAGTCGATTGGGATAAATCATATATTGTCTGTATTCGTCAATTTGAGCTCCCTAAAATCCGAAAATATGTGTCAGAAAATTCTCCTCCAGAAGAGGCATTAGATGTATTTATAGATATACATGTGAATTGCAAAGTGAGAGCTTATGCTTTATTTCATGTAAATAGTTGTTATCTTTTTTACGTTTTTTGATTTCTTATTGTGAATATTTTATTTTTTTCACAAGTTATTTATTCCAAAAGATCTTTTAAATTTTTTTAATCTGATTAATAGAAATTAATTAAATCTACAAATAATTTTATCTTAAATAATTGAAAAGAATTAAAATTGCAGTTAAAAGAAGTATTTTTTTACTAATAATATAATTATATAAATTAGTTTAAAGTTTCTAATTGTAAAAATAAAGGACCATAATGATTGATTAATATCCTCTTTAATATAGACATTGACATTAAACTTCTTTAGCTTACAAAACTGAATTCTATGGAGTTGTGATACTTTTCATCAAATATGAATTCAAATGAGAATATATATTTTAAAAATATTTTTATTTTAAAATAATAAAATTTTCTTTGTAATTTATGTATTGCCTGATTATATAATAAGGCACATGCAATTCAATGATTCTAAGAAAACATTGAACTATTTTTTAACTTTATTTTGTTGTAATATTTTTTTATTGTAAAGACCAACTTTAGATCATGTTTAAAATAGCTCTAATTTGTTGAGAACATATTTTAATTAAGAATAAAACAAATTGCAATAGGACTATCCTTTTCATAACACTATTTTGATATATTATGTTAGTATAGTTTTTCATATGTGTATCTATGAAATGGGATGGGCCGAGTTGATCTTGTCACCTAATAATATTGTGCAGATTTATGATGGGTGTTAAACATAGATTGATGTCATTGTTACAAAATATATGTGCTTTAGTGGGTTCTTGGACTATGAATAAAATTGAATAGTTCTAAAAGAGCACACCAAGAATCCAGTCTTCTAAATACAACTTTAAGATATTGTAGGAGGGAAGGAGCAAGCTTCATAATATATATTTGATTTTAGATTTGATATAAAACTTTTTGAGCAAAAAATATTAAAATAGAAATATTATCTTTATCCTTTCATCATAAAAAGACATGATCTCTCTAGCAACTCTCTACCAATTGGTTCATCCTCTCTCCTTAGATAATCCATGTTCCTATTTGATCAATTAGCCTACTTAAAAAATAATATTTCTCGGTTTCACAATTCATTTCCAATTATATTTTAGTTATTTTTTTACTTCTTGATGATATTCCTTTTATTTTATCCTATTAGCTAGTGTCAAATATGTCAAGAGTTTCCTCATGTTGATCCAAACTTCACTTTTTGAAAAACTAATTAAATTTGTCTTATTTTTCTATTGCAAGTTTTGAAATTCGAGCTTAGCTTAATGACCAATATGTCAAGAGTTTCCTCATGTTGATCCAAACTTCACTTTTTGGAAAAATTAATTAAATTTGTCTTATTTTTCTATTGCAAGTTCCCAAATTCGATCTAAACTTAATGACCACTAAAATAGAGTTTTGATTCTCTTGCTTGATTCTTGTAGACAAACATTAAATTATTTAAATTAAAAGACATGATGATTCAACAAAGTCTGTAATTGAATATGTTTATACTATGTTCATATAAAGAAGCACATACATTAATTCACCTCTAATTCAATTATTCTAAGAAAATATTGAGTTATTTTTTAACTTTATTTTGTTGTAATATTTTTAATTGTAAAGAGAAACTTTAGATCATGTTTAAAGTAACTCTAATTTGTTAAGAACATATTTTAATTAAGAATAAAACAAAATTGAGAACATATATTTTTCATAATAATATTTTGGTAGACTATAATAGTATAGGTTTTTATATGTCCATCTATGAAATAGGACTAGATGAGTTGATTTGTGACCTCATCACATTGTGTAGTGTTATCACTAGTGTTAAACATAGATTGGTGTTACCATTAAAAAAGATTTATGATTTAGTGGGCCCTTATTAATAAAATTGAATAGTTCTAAATGAGTCCACCAAGAATCAAGTCTTGTAAATACAACCTTGAGATATTGTAGGAGGCAGGGAGCAAGCTTGATAAAATATATTTGGTTTTAGATTTGATATAAAACTATTTAAATAAAAAATATTTGGCATTTTTTATTTAAAATATAAATATTATCTTAATCATTTCATCATAAATAACTTATCATCTCTCTACGAACTCTCTCCAAGTTGGTTCATCCTATCTCCTTAGGTAATCCATTCTACCATTTGATCAATAAGCCACATCTTCATTTGGAAATCCATTTACAATAATAATTTATTTATCTTTTTACTCTTTGATTATATTCCTTTTCTTTATAATATTAGCTAGTGCCAAATATGTTAAGAGTTTCCTTATGTTTATCCAAACTTTAGTTTTTGGAAAAGTTAATTACGTTTATCGAAAGTTTCCAACTTGGAAAATCTAATTACACTTTTCTTATTCATCTAAAGATCAGGTCGTAGCAATATGGAGGTAACAAAGGTCTAAAGAAGACTGTTGCAGTGATCCAACATGATACTATATCTTATTTTAGAGATAAAATGAAAATATTTTTTACCAATATGTAAGGTACAATAAAAGGTAAAACTCTCTCATTAGATGCATTTGTTTCTAATGTAATAAAAAGTGAAGGAAATTCTCCTCCTAATGCAACTGATAAACAAAGTAATGAACTATTTCATGGTCTGTGTGGTAAGTAAACACACTAAGAATAATAATCTATTTGATTTTAGATCACATGTCAATCTAATTTTTGAAGAGATTAATAAATTTAATCTAAATACTACTCCTCATCCTAAGCCTTATATTCTTATATGGGTATGTAATGATGGACAATTGTAGGTGAAAATAATGCAAACTACATTTTTCTATAACTTTTGATTTTATTGATCGAGTAAAAGTAGATGTTGTACCTCTTGATATTTTTGGGCTCGTGTTAAGAAGCCCATATGTTTTTTGATATAAATACAATATTTTATAGGATAGAGAATACGTACCATTTTAAAAATATTATAAGGAGTATATAGTTAGGTTGCATAAGGTCAAAACTCATCTTTCTTTAGTCAATGTTGAGTAGATGAAAATATTATTAATGTAAGTAAATAGTTTGTACTTGTGCTTGTTAAATTTAAAGATGTGGATAATTTTGAGGCAATTAATGGGTGTGAACTAGAACATAAGTATGAGTTGGTTAAAGGAGTATCTACATATGATGACCTCTTTCATGAACTGAAGGGGTTTCCCACCAAGAGAAAGATCAAGCATAAGATTCACTTGCAAAAGGATCTACATCTATCTAGAACCAAGATGTGTCACTTGTCTATTCTTCAGAATGAGGAGATCAAGAAACAAGTGTAGGAGTTGGTTGAAAAAAGAGTAATTTCACCAAGCACATCTCCATGTAGCTCACCATTTGTCCTAGTGATGAAGGAATAGTCCTGGAGGATGTGTATTGACTACCACACATTGAACAAAATCACAAAAAAGAATAGGTATCCACTTCCTCCTATTGATGATTTACTTGATCAACTAAAACATAAATTTTTTTAATACTAAGATGAATTTTCAAAGTGGTTATCATAAAATTAAGATTGTAGAAAATGACATTTGGAGGACTGTATTTAATACTAAGAAAGGTAATATGAATGATTGGTTATGCCTTTTGGGATGAGTATTGTACCAACCACTTTCAAGCATATAATGAATCAATGTATTTCTTCCATTCATTGACAAATTTACTAAAGTCAACCTAGATAATATATTTTTGTTTAGTATGCCTTTGGATTATCATGTAAGTCATATATATATATATATATATATATATATATATATATATATATATATATATATATATATATATATATATATATATATATATATATATACTTTTTGATGTTTTAAATAAAGGGATACATTTTGTAAATATGTCTAAACATGAATTCGTAGAGACATGTCTAGTGCACCTAGGCTATGTTGTAGGGAATTCTCAATTAAAAGTTGATCCTACAAAGCTCAAGATAATTAATTACTCAAGACAAGGAAAATAACTTAAGTTAGGAGTTTCTTCAGTGTTGTTGAGTACTGGAGGAAGTTTATTTCTAAGTTCTCCTACATAAAATTATCATTACATCTATTTACTAGTACAAAGATGATTATTTAGTGCAAAGAACCTCAATAGAAGGAGTTGAACACTTTGAAGGAGAATTTGAGCACCACACCTATCTTTCTTTGTCATATTTTTAAAAATGAATTGATATCAAAATATATACAAGTGTGTTTTCCATGGGACCCATTCTCATGCAAGGAGGTAAGCCTATTTTTATTTCTCTTAAACTTCCATATATGTAGTAGGTAACTATTCAAATTATCATAACAAAATTTATGCACTAGTTTAGAGTATTAAAAAAAACCACACTATTTAATAGAAAAGAAACTATCATCCACACTGGTCACCAACCATTGCAATATTTGTAGTCACTTTCAAAGTTACAAAAAAGTAGGAACTTTAGGTGGATGGGATTCTTTCAATATATTTATTTAGTCATTAAGTACGAGAAAGGTGCCCATAATAAGGTAGAAGATATGCTTTCAATACCTCCTATTATGAATTTTGTTCTCATCGTTCAAGGTACCTCTATGGTACATGAAATATTTCAAGAATAATATTCCACAGCTGAAAAATTTAAGGATCTTTATGCAATTGTAAATGCATGCAAACAAGTACAAGACAAGAACTACTATGTGCAAGATAAGATATTGTATCATTGAAGGAAGTTATGCATTCGTAAAATAGAAAAATCACAAGTAGTTAGGGAATCTCTTACATCATCAATTTCTCGACATTTTTGTGCTAGCAAGAGAATGATTTAGTTGTAGAAGTTTAGTTACGGGCCTCACATGTACAAAATTATATCTAAATATATCAAAGGATGTATAATGTGTGCATCTAGTAATCCTAGTAAAAGGAGGTTGGGGTAGTACACACCTCTTCTTGTTTTATCCCAATAATGTGAAAGAGTTTCAATGGAATTTGTTGAAGGACTAATCATGTCTAAAAAGGGAAATTATTATCTATTTGAAGTGGTTAAAAAATTCAAAAAAATGTATATTCTAATACTTTGTAGGAAATACATCATATCTGGACTGATATATTTTTTGTACTTCTAATTTGTATGGGTCCATTTTGGGCTCCCTTCCTCCATTATATCAGATCAAGATTCTAAAATCCAAGGATAATTTTGGTCCCTATTGTGGGATCTCATAGAAATAAAGCTAAAGTACAGTATAACTTTCTATCCTCACATTGATGAACAAAAAAATGTGGTAATCTAAATAGTTGTATGCTTTCTTAGAGGCTACTGCAAAAAATCTCCCCAGAAATGGGATGAGAGTCAACATTATGCGCAACATACTTACAACCATGTAGTACATTCTTCTATGAAAATTTCTCCATTTGAGACATGCTTTAGATATATTCCAATAATACCTATGAATTTTTTCTGGTAGAGATGATGTCGAAGATGGATGACATGATGTAGAGAAAGGTTTTAATTTAATTTAAAAGGTTTGATAAATTCATCGTGATGTAGAAGCTAAGTTAGAGAAAATCCAAGCCAAATACATAGCTTGGCATGATATGCAATGCATAGACCATCATTTTCAGGGTGGTAACTAAATTTGGTTACATATCAGCAAGGAAAGGATGTAGGGTGAAGGGAAAAATATTAAGCCTATCGGATATGGTCCTTCTGAGATCTTGGAATAGATTGGTACTAATAAATTTCACCTTAATCTTTCTTGATACATGTACATCTACTTAGTTGTAAATGTATAAAATATGAAGTTTTACAACCCTCTGATAATTTTAGATGAAAAGTTTTATGTATAGGTCCCATCAGCTGAAAACCTTTTTCCTAAGTATATATCAAAGATACCAGAGGATGTCATTAGTTATTGAAATTTCAGGATATCTTAAAGAGGAGCTATAGAGTATCTCAGAGTGGGATTGAAGGAAATGAATCCAAGAAAGGAAATATTGATAGATATTAGTGTAATGCATTCAAATGTAATATAATAAAGATGATGATGTGATGTAAAATGATGAATTAATAATGTATGTGTGGAATGTGGAAAATGTTGTAGATATATTTGACCTCCTAATCCAAAAAGAAGGAGATCCCAATTGGTTAATCAAAAGAAGATGATCAACACAAAGAGGAAACTAGTCATGAAAAAAGAGGGAAAGGGGATGTAATTATTTAATTGAAATGAATTGAAATGAAGAAGAAATAATAACCTCAAAGTATGACAGATCTAGAAATTGTTGTTTTCTAGTGTTTGTATTAAGATTCTGGAATTCTCCAACTAGATTTGGAATAGAAACACAGAGATAGAGAGAACCCAAAAATCTTTTATTTTTCCGTGTTAGGTATACCTTGACCCAAATGAAGGTTGATCTTGACCCCAAACTATTGACCTTGACATGCATAGCTCTGACGGAAATTCTATTTGCGGATCCTGAAAGTTTGCTGAAAAGGCTATCCGAATCTGCTTTGATATTTGTTGTCTCACACCTACACCTACAAGAAAATTGGTTTTTTTGTTTGGACGAGCTCTTTGCCTTCGTCAAACTCTAATTTTGAATCAACCTTTAATATATAATCAAAATTGTAGAGATAAACAAAGTAAATGGAACAATTCACCTTGCTTATGTTGGAAACCCTTGTGGAGGATTCAAATCCTTGAATCCACAAGTATGGATGCACCAAATGGATGTAGAATGTAGAATTTAGGATGTGGGATGTCTCAAATCAATATTCCTTAGATCTTCAACACTAGTCTTGAATGGATCTTTGATTTGGAAGAAGCTTGAATGGATGTGGATTGATAAATCTTCAACGAGAGGGGCTCCATAGAGCTTTGATTCCTTAAATGGCTACTAATGGATCTCCTTGATGAATTGAAATATTGAATGATTGAACACTTAAAGGCTTGAATTCTTGAATGCTTGAGTGCTTGATTGATAATGGATTCTCAATGCTTGATCTTGATTCTTTCTTACTTGATTCCATCTTGATAATTGATTATCGATGGATGGAAATGAGAAGAGAAAGCCTCATTATATACTAGTCTCGGGCACAAAATTATAGAAAGGCCAACATAGGAGAATTAAATTCCAATTAATCCTTCACCCATAGGAGTGGACCTAAATTAAATATAGTTGAAGAGTTTACCATTTCAAAACTTGAAACAACCGACCCACAAGTGGGAAAATAAATCTTTATGAAACCCGACATCTAGAAACTTTGGGATTTTCAAATTTGAAACTTGGTCAAGGTCAAGGTTGAGCTTGACCTAGGTTAGGGTCAAGGTTGATCTTGATCTAATAGTTCAACCTTGACCTTGAGGTCAAGAATCTCAGGGTTTCAGGTCAGGATGCCAGAATAATGTAGAAAGGAAGTGGAGAATGGGGCAAAATGGTGGCAAAAGCCAGATCCAACTTAGAGACCCATTCAAGGAATTTGACATGATCCCAAATAACTTACTTGGAGGGAAAAACTAATCCTAAATGGAAGTGCTTCCATTTTCCAATGATACATTTAGCCCCCACTTTAGCAAGATTACAGACTCAACACAAATTCTTGGCAAAGGAGATCAAAAGGAGAAAATCTTATTGAAATCAAAGGGACAAAGAAATACTCAAGCCTTCAAGGACTCAAGTCTTTGTCAACCTCAAGATTACAATAAGAGAGACATCTATAAAAGAAATAAAGGAGAGGGTGTGATTACCTCACCCCAATGAGAACTTTTGTCCCATTATGAATCACATAAGGAAATAGTGCAACTAGAAAGATGAAGTTGAACCACCTAGTGAATGTGGCTACTCACTAGTCAACCCATCAAGGATTTACACTTAGGAATATTATATTCCAAAAGAGCAAAGCCAAAACAAAAGAG